>NW_021027114.1:45802-90856 GCF_004153795.1 Camellia sinensis
AGACGTGGGAGAGAGAGCAGACGTGGGAGAAAGAGTAGAGAGTGTTTGGGGGGAGGAAAAAAATTAATGTCAAACCGTAGATATTGATTAAAAATTATTTCAGTCATTCAAATAAAATGTAACATATTTTCAAAAATTGTTTAAATAAATACATTTTAACATATTTTCAAAAGTTGTTATGTCTTATAATATGGGTATTAGTTTTATCTTTATGTTTTTGTATATATATAAGTTGTTTTCATTTTTTTTTAAATAAGTTTTTATTTTCTCATCTCACTCATCACTTTTAGCCACCACTCACCACAACTATCAATGAATGGCGAGTTCTGACCAAACTCCGACAACTCTCTAGCAAATGGGTGATCGCCGTTGTGATTTTCAATTATCAATTGGTATTCTTCAGGTCATCTCATATTCTTCGACATCGTCCAACTACTAAATTCAACAAATAAGTTTGACTACCCATTACTAACAGACACCACATATGTTCGCCCTTCATTTCTGTCCATTAAATTTGGCAACTAATCATCGCATTGTTAATTTTTTTATTTAAACCCTCTCATTCTATTTCAATGCGATGTTCAAAATTTTTAATGTAAATTTAAAAATTATTTTATTTAAGCCTTTCAACTTCATAATCAAGTTTGCGTAATCTAATTTATAATTAAGGCCTTACACTTTTTTTGTCTTTAACATTTTTTTAAATTTATACATAAAAAAATTACTTTTTCAGTTAAAATAATTTAAAAATAAAAGAAAGTTGAAAATATTGAAAGCAAAAATAAATAAATAAGTAAGATAAAAAATAAATAAATAATAAAAACTGTATATTTTTAATCTTTGATGAAGTCCCTTTCATTCACTTTCTGCTCTTATTAATTTTTTTTTTCTTTTTATCTTTTTGTTCGTTATGGGGATATAAACTGAAGCAACGTAACTTTGAATAAATCACAAAAGTGAAATGATTTATTTATCGAATTTGTTGTCACTCGAATCGTTTGAATTTGTGCCAGCTGGACAATTGGTTTCACATTCGTCTACCGCAGTTGTCATCATGTCATCTAGATGACTAGTGTGAACAAATTCATGCAATTCAAACGACACCAAATTAGATGAATGTAACATTCCTGGTCACGAAAATGGGTCAGGGATTTGTAGGGCGGGAAAAACCGAACCCCATTAGAGGCGAGACGGTGGAATAAAAATGGTCTTCTGTGAAAACTCACATTTTATTATTTTTAAAAGAAGATAAATAAATAAATTAATTAATTTTATTCAAAATTAATCCAATTCAATCACTAACAAGGAAAAAAAATAAAATAATAATAAATAAATAAATAATAATTTTGTGGGTGTTTAATATTTGTTATTTATAAATTATTTTATTAAGGATTTATTTTAGAATTAGAAATTGAACGTCCAAATAGCCTAAGGAGGTGAAATTGATAAGTTAAATCAGTTTAATTTCAAGTATTGGACCCTATGAAAGTGTAATTAAATATTCGATTCAGTTTAATAAAACTAAGGTTTGATCAATTGGGTCCGAATTGGAGTTAATTGAGTTGTGAGGTTTGATAATTTAGATTATTATGAACTAAATTTATTTATGAGGTGCTCAATTGAATATGTAATTTATAGATGAAGATTTTGAGTTTGATCTGAAATTGAAGGCCTTAAAGGTTTGAGAAACCAAAATTGATGAGCTCAATAAGTTTAATTTGATATTTGGAGCCTTTTGGGAGTTTGATTTGAAATCTGATTCAGAATGATAAAATTAAACAAAATTAATTGGGAAGTCAAATTAGACCAATTAAATTATGTGGGATTTGTGATTATGTTTGCTTAATTTAATTATGTGTTAATCAAGATTTATTAAAATTAAGTGTTGCTCAATTAAATTAAGAAAAAATATAAATTGAATTATGTAAGAGTCTAGAAGTGAGAGTGTTTATGGGTGTGGGTGTATTGAGAAATCTGCTGTGGGTGTGCATGTGAGTGATGTGCTGGAGCCTCAATGGAATGTGTTAGTGTCCATGTGCACACGTGGTGTGTAATGGAAGAATGAGGTGTATGTATTGTGCATTGTGCTGAGAGCATTTCCAAAAAAAAAAAAAAATGGGTTTAAGAGTTGAGACATTGTAGAGAGAGAGATTTCAAAGCTTAGAATTCATATGCTGGAAATGGTAAATAAAGGCTAAGGAAATAGCTTGGGAAAGTGAAGAATTGAAGAGGAGTTAAAGATTTGGTCAAGGATTCATTAATTGAAGATTTTAGTAAGAAAACCCTCTCAACCCTCTCATTTCTTTTTATTAGTGAAACTTTTAGATTACTTCCTTGTGATTGAAATGACTACTCATAAATAGAAATTTTATATATATGTGTAGGAATTTTGAGATCAAAATAATCTGTTTTGAATCTGCCAGCACGTTACCCGAATTTTTAGATAATTTTATACTCAGAATTTCGAGATGATTTCTTCTACAAAGTTGTTGATAATGATGTCTAGTTTATCCAGAAATTTTTGGAAACAATTTTTGAGCTTTCTACGAATTTATACAAAATTTTAACTAAATCTGAAACTGTGATGAAAATAGTCTATTTTGAATCTGCCAGAATGTTACTCGAATTTTTAGAAAATTTTATACTCAAAATTTCGAGATGATTTATTCTACAAAGTTGTTGATAATGATGTCTAGTTCGTCCAGGAAGTTTGGTAACAATTTTTGAGCTTTCTACGAATTTATACAAATTTCTAACTAAATCTGAAATTGTGAGACAGATTTTACCATGTATTTGAAAATTTATTTAAAATTCTATACTAAGCCAAATCTGGTCATTTCTAACTAAAAGATGAAATTTGAGAAGTCTAGTTTCATGATAAATTTTTATATTATGGGTTTGATCTATAAATTTAAGCATGGAATTAATGTAAGGAAATGTGACAAATCTGTGTCATAAACACCCTTGGAATTTGTTTAGAATTATTTATAAGTTATTTTTGGAAAAATGTTTTCTGAAAAATAACCATAACATGTTTATTGAGTATCCTGTAGATTGATATGAATTTTAGAGTTGTATAAGTAATGTATTTATAATTTTATTTGCAAGATATATACTCTGAAAATTTTCTGGACAGAATAAAATCACCACTTTAATATTATGCTAGTCTAATTTTGTAAATCAAAAATTTGTGCATGTGTGTATTTATGGTTTAATTCTTGTACCTAAGTTATTATTTCATACCATGGTTTAAATAAATTGTTTATTTAAATTCTGTACTTTTATTTAGTATTGTGTGACACATGCAATATTTTATGATTGAGAATTTTAATGAGTTTAACACTTAAATATTTGACCAAGGGAGGGTTTCAAATTAACCGTTGCCATGCTTAGTGGTTGGTAAGTTAAATCTCTTTGGTGAGATTTCGAGTGTCACCTAATTTATAAAAATTTCTGAAATTATTCTAATGGTTGGAATTTCTGTGTATAATTATATTGTTAGCTCATGGTTAGAATATTATTATTTTTCTCTTAAAAAGAATGGTAGGTTGGTTACGTTTTCTTACTGTGTTGCAAAACTCATGGCATATATTTTGTTGCCCTGGCGTTTCATGCCAGATTATGTCGAAGAAGGGACTGAGGCTGAAATTGGAGCTGCTGCCAATATCGAACCTTGGCTAACTTAGAGTCAAGATTTTATCAAAATAAAATCCTGTTATCCCTTGTATTAGGATTTAACTATGTTGTGACGTTGTGTGTGAACTTGTAGTTTTATTTTGTTGTTGGACTTTGATTATGTAAGAACTTAAAAGTTCCTAATTAGTAGTTCAAATTTTATCTAGCAAGTTATTGTTATTTAAATCTTATGACGTTAAAAAAAAAATTTGGGGCTGTGACATCTTCGTTAGGGATGAGGAATGGAAACAGAGAGTGTAAAACTCACCCTTCTTGTCTCGTTGCCATTCCTATTTATAACTTCTCCAACTGGTCGGGGTAGGAGTTGGGCATTGGCCAGGTCGGACCGGACCAAAATTTTAGCTGTTGAGCTGATCTAATCAATTTAAGTCAAATCTAAAATTAATAGTATAATATAATTTTGAATTCCAATTATTATATATATATATATATTTTAAATGTGAGCGAACTAATTTTTATGAAATAAAAATTGTATTAAAAAGTCATCCAATCTAACGTTCCAACATACATAAAAATATATAATAATATTTCACTTATTACAAATCCTTTAATAATTAAAATATTATGTACTATAATATTATGCATTGAAGCATGAGGATGAGCATAGCTCGCTTTCGGAGAGTTGAGATACAGGTTTGTAAAATTAATTTAAATTGAATAGATTACAATTGTCCTTTTTTTTTTTGGTTATGACAAATGCAAATTAAATAGGTTATGATTATTGAATCGATATAATTTTTATATGTTTACGAAATAAAAAAATGAAATGTCCAACATACTTAATAGTTCGAATTATCAAAACGATATCTATGATAGATATCACAAGACTAAATATCACTCTTCAGTTCAAATTATGGACTGAAAAGAATTTCCTCATATAAAATAACTACGTTAGTGATCGGGTTTTTTGTTTCTCTCTCTAATTTAAGAGTGGCCTGGAGAGAATTCCTTCATATTAAATAACCACATTAGTGATTGTGTTTCTTTTTTCTTTTTTTTTCTCTCTCTCTAATTTAAGAGGTTTCATAGGGCATAGGGAATCGAATTAAAAGGAAGATCCGTTCCAATTTAAAATTTGGATTAGAGAGCATTGTTTTGGCCCATGAGGCCTACCACATGCCCCGTTTAGATAAGCTGAATCGTTCATTTTATCAAGCACTTTGTGTATTTCATCTACACAAGTCCATTTGATAACTATAACTTATTTAATTTTTGTTTTTTCACCAACAAAATTGACGATAATTGCGTTATTATCCGACATGACTGCAACACTTATTTTGAAGTGTCGATACTTCATAGCACCTAAGTCTTTGCAACAACTTTCTAAAAGTTCTTATTGACCGGTATCCGGTTTCGATCGAATAAACATTACCATTGCCAAAAACTTTACAATGCATAAGGTTCATTCTATCTTTTGATGATTATCGATTTTTATATTTTCTTCTTATTATGTGTTTTTTATTGACATTTTTCATTTTATTTACATACTTTTATTGCTTAAGAGTTTTGTGGTCCAAACATTACAATGCATACATATGATATTAGGATAGTTAATTATTATTATTTATTTTATTTTGTTTTTATCAAACTAAACTAAGCCTTGTATTTCAAACCGATCCAACCCAATAATTTGTCTGTGTATTGTCCCCTACAGCCATTGATCCCAACCACGTCGATTTTTGTTATATGTTCTTCTTATTATGTGTTTTTTATTGACATTTTTTATTTTTATTTACATACTTTTATTGTTTGAGAGTTCTCCCGTCCAAACATTACAATGCATACATATGATATTATAATAGTTTAATTTTATTTTATTTTATCAAACTAGACTAAGCCTTGTATTTCAAACTGTTCCAACCCAATAATTTGCCTTTGTATTGTCCCCCACAACCACTGATCCCAACTACCCAATTCTGCTAAATTTAATGTCATTTTTCATTAAGTTTAGTAATTAAAATGCTTTTTTTTTTGTTGTTAATTTTACTTAGGAAAAATAGATAAATGATTTGGATTGAAAACTAATCAAAATATTAAGGTTTAAATTGATCAAATTAAAAATTCAAGATTCATTTTGTTATAAGGATCATTTTTTTTTTCTTTTGGATAATTTCTCCTAACTAATATTGTTGGAATGAAATAAAATAGAACGATCAATTTATTTTATATATTATAAATATTCATTATTGACTAAAAAATAATTATTACGAAACAAGATTCAATACAAAATTAAGAGACATTTATTTTAATTAAAGAGACAACACTATATTTTAAAATTAAAAAATTGGAGAGAAATGTTTCACTAATTTTCCTTTTTATTATTGTATGGTAAATCAATAAGGAATTTTATTTTTTTATTTAATTCTATCGAATAAAATATTTTGACAAGTGGGCATTTGTAATTTTTTAAAGTACAGAGAACAATCTATATTTTAAGCAAATCGTAAGGGATGTATTTGCAATTTATTCATTATGGGAATGACCAATTAGTTTCACTGAATTTTTTTCTTTTTTTTTAATTAAAAATATAGAAAAAAAATAATAAAAAATATGGTTTAGCCATTCTAATAAAATAAATTATGAGTTTTTAATTGTGTCAATTTAAACTTTAATTTTAAATTTAAATTATTTGTCTATTTATGTCAAATAACACTGACGAAGGATTAGCATTTAAGTCATTATATTCAATATATTTCAAACCAATTCCAAATTATCAGAAGAGTTATAAATTAAATTACAAGATATACAATTCATGATCATAATAAATAGTCCACATGTTAGATAAGATGATATAGAACCATGCTTGAAGATAGTAATTAATCTTCCTCCTTAACTTGCAAAAACAAACCCTTAAAAGTCAAACTAGTAACACTAATTTACATATGCAAAAACAAACCTTTAAAAGTCAAACTAGTAACACTAATTTTAATAGTGGATTAATCTTCACTGTTTAGTTTTTAATATGCAATAATGTGATAATAGAATGACAATTCAAAATATCATATTTAACTGTGTCTACTAGACTAATGGAATATAATGATTTTTTTTTATATATATATAAATAAAAGTCAAACTAGTAACACTAATTTAAATATCATTAGATCATGATAATGTATATAAGTGCCCATATAATAAATTTTACTTTCATCCAAAATGTAAAAATAAAAATAATAACTAGTTATCTCCATCCATTCAAAATGCAAAAAATAATAATAATAACTAGTTATTTTTTCCTTTTTTAAAAAAAAAGATGCGGGTTGTGGGTGGGTCGGGTTCGATCCGAACCCGATCTTTTGCGAATTTCTTGACCCGCACCCGCCCGCCTACCTACATCGAAACCGCCCAAAGCACTGCGGGTAGGGTCGGGCGGTTTGTGCGGGCGAGTGGGTTTGTTGCCCAGCCCTAGTTGACAACAAAAGTAAATGCCCTATACGCTTACAACTTTCCAAGTCAACACTTGGATACAAAGAGAGAGTACTAACTCTACACAAAATAAGCCCGTGGCTTGATATACATGTAATACAACAAAAATAAATAAAGAGTCTTCAACTCCCACAGCCATCCAAGCTAAGATCTCGGAGGCGGCATAATACCTGGACTTGAAAATGATGTCCCATATAGGGTGAGCCAACGCCCAGTAGAGATATGCTAAACATAATATGAGCAATAACTAAAATATTAGCATTTGATAAATGTTTAACTCATATAAATCAATTCATAAACCATTTCAATTACATGACAAAAGTGTCCATGTTTTATTCCATTTTCCATTCCTTATCCAATTTCTCAATTCATAATCCTGGCTCAGAACCTGGCCGTATACTTTAAATGAGAATACATCTCATATCAATAATTCATCCATTTCAACAATTCAATGAGATAACAACTCATATCAAAACACTTCCATAAGCCTCAATAGATACACATAATTGCTGTATCAAAATACATAAAAACACTTCCATACTTTACAAATGATACACAGATTTGCTGTATCAATACTTCAATAGATACACATATTTGCTATATCAATGGAGTCCATCCCCTATCTCTTCCCAAATAATATCCGGTTTAGGAGTCCATCCCCTATTTTCCCCTAAACCGTGGAGTACATCCCCTATCTCCTCCCACACAATACAATGTATATAAACATATATCATATACATAATCAATCAATACTTAAGTTTGATGTATTATTTCAACCGTCATATCCGATGACATACTCAATTGATTAGTTTCAATTTGCCTAATCATCATGCATTGTCTACAATAATCAAGACTATCCTCCACCGATAGCCCAAAACAATTATTTCTAAACAGATAATAAATGCATTCAACAGACAAGTATCAACAATTTTCGAAGGTGAGCGATCAATAATTCAAACTCCACCATTTTATTACATAATGAACCAATTTCATTATTTCGAACTCAATTTCATGATTCCATAACAATTGTCATTAATTATACTAATGACCCAAATATACCCAAACATGGCATTTTTTCCTTTTTTCTCAATAGTGATCCAAAGGTCCAAATATTATCAACAACATCAATAACCTCCTTTTTAGACCCAAAACCCATTTGTTTGAATCAAAAGAGCAAAAACCCCTCTTTCCAATATAACACATTACAAACTCTAACTGCCCAAATCAAACCATTTATACAAAAACTCAACATTTAGGTTAAAGCTCATAAAGATGAGTAGGAATCCCTACCTCAAGAGATGAAACCCAAAGGAGAAGATGAAGAAATCCCGAAATGCTCCAAATCCACAAATTCTCGGATTGATAGGAAGCCCACACCAAGCTCTACACTTTTTGTAAAGGCATAAGGGTAGGAGATCACTTTAACTAGATCAAACCCTAGAGAGAAGATAGATTCTAGAGAGAGGAGCTCTCAAAAATGGCTTTTTGAAAAGTAAAAGAGAGAAGGAAAGTGTAAAAGTGATCTAAGATCACCCAACTGCCAACTGATATACGACTAGTCCGCTCGAGCGGAGAATAGGACGCTCGGGCGTCAAACACAAAAAACTGAACCCGCTCGAGCGCAAAAATGTCCGCTCGAGTGCCAAGACACAACTGCAAAACACACTCGCTCGAGCTCGAAAGGAAAACCGCTCGAGCGTAGATTAACCCCTTCCAGTATTTTTACAGACCTTGAACACCCGCTCGAGCGCCAATAGGTCCGCTCGAGCGCGACCCGCTCGAGCGTAAGGAAATCCGCTCAAGCGTAAAAAACGCACCTGTAGAAGTTTTGCAGAGGCACAAAATGCTGAAAGTGTGTAAACTTCGCTCGAGCGGACCACCAAAAATCTGGGCAACAAGTAATGAGACTAAAGCTCAACCAACCTGTTCGAAACACACCCAATACATCCTAAAACTCAAATATATGGAATTGAAGGATGAAAACAAGACATATACAACAATCAACTCCATGGAACATAAGTCCGGATACAACAATCAATGGAGGAAGAACCACAATCGCTATAACCTCCCTCCCTTAAGGAATTTCGTCCCCGAAATTAACTACAAGTTTTTCAAAAACAAGATTTTCTCAATTCTCCACAACATTACAACTTAATATACAACAACCTGACCCATTACCGATCATTCCATCTCTATTCAAGAGGCATTTCACAATATATACTCAATATGCATCATTAGCATGCTTTCCCTTGAAATTTACCAATCTCAACACATATTCCACAATTCTATATCATATTCAAAGTTCATGATATATTTCCATTTCTACAATACATTCAATATATGCAATGTTACATTAAACTTCCATTTTAAGGCAAGTTTCCAAATACTTCCATAAATCAAAACATATACAATGTTTTACAACTTAATACATATTTAATGCTCTTAAAGTTCATCAGTATTACAAAATCCCAATATATGATTAAACATTTACAAATAAGTCCGGATATTTCTCACGGATATCCACCTCACGTTCCCAAGTGGCTTCCTCCACTCCGTGATGTTTCCACAAAACTTTTACTAGGGGAATGGTCTTACCTCGCGAGACTTGATCCCACCTATCCAAGACCCGAACCGGTCTCTCCTCATACGAGGTATCCTCGTCAACCTCCAAATCGGTCCAATCCAGCACATGGGACGGATCCGACTCATACTTCCGAAGCATACTAACATGAAACACGTAATGCACTCTAGACAACTGTGACGGCAAAGCTAAACGATAGACAACCTCGCCAATCCTCTCAAGGATCTCAAAAGGATCAATAAACTGAGGGGACAACTTCCCACTCTTCCCAAACCTCATCAAACCTCGCTAAGGTGATATTTTCAGAAAAACATGATCACCCGTCTTAAATGCTAAAGGCCTCCTCCTACGGTCGGCATAACTCTTTTGGCGACTCTGGGCTGTAACAAGCCTCCTGCGGATAAGCTCAACTTTCTCCGTCGTTTCCCTCACCAACTCCGGACCCAACAAAGGTGCATCACCCACCTCGGCCCAACAAACTGGAGACCTACACGGTCAGCCATACAAGGCCTCAAACGGTGCCCTAACGATACTCGACTGAAAACTGTTGTTGTAGGCAAACTCCACCAAGGGCAAGTACCTCTCCCATGACCCACTAAAGTCAAGAACACAACCTCGAAGCATATCCTCAAGGATCTGAATAGTACGCTCGGATTGCCCGTTAGTCTGAGGATGATAAGCCGTGCTAAAGGTCAATCCAGTGCCCAAAGCACTCTACAAGCTCTGCCACAACCTAGCAGTAAAACGAGGGTCTCTATCTGAGACGATCGACATTGGGACCCCGTGCAACCTCACTATGTCCCGAATATACAGGTCGGCAAGCTGATCTACCGAATCTCTCATGCGCATAGGGATGAAGTGCGCCGACTTAGTCAACCGATCTACAACCACCCAAATAGCATCACTACCCCGCTGAGTCTTCGGAAGACCACTTAAGCATTTGTTTCATTCTTTTAATTGAGTCGTGTCAACTTGGCAAACAACACCGAGCTTCTTTTGCTCCAAGTATTAACAAAAGTTTCGTTCCTTTTTCATTGATTCATTCTGACGTTTCGGTCCTTCTCGTGTTGTTTCATGAAAAGGCTACAGATTATTTGTCACCTTCATTGATGATTTTTCTCGCACTACTTGGGTGTATTTACTAAAAGAAAAGATTGAGTTTTTTTTCCGTGTTTTAAACCTTTCATCAGATGATTTGCACTTAATTTGGGATTGTTGTAAAAATTCGCACTCTATTCGCCTTAAAGTTTTTGGGTGTGTCTGCTTTATTCATAATCATTCCCTTGCTCGTCGTAAACTGGATCCTCGTTCTCTTAAATGTGTCTTTCTTGTGTACTCACCAACTCAAAAGGGGGTATAAGTGTTATTATTCTCCTTCACGTAAATGGTTTGTGTCCATGGATGTCACATTTTTTGAGTCCCAGTCCTACTTCTTGTCCTCTCCAATTTCCCAATTATCCTTTCAGGGGGAGCCTTGGTGTGAAGATATTCCTGGCATAGTACCTGTTTCTAAACCATTACTAGTTGTTGAGGATATATCATGTAAACCACAATGTGAACCAGCTATTGGGAATATAGAAGTTGATACACTCAAGGAGCAAGGACAAATTTATGTTAGGGACAGAAAAAGATAGAAGGTTACTGGAATCCAAGAGACCACTTCTCCTGATCTTCCACTGCCCTCTCCTTCAACTAATGAGAGTCCAGGTAACTCTGATAACCTCGAATACATAGATCTTGATATTCTTATTACCACCGGAATCTTATCTCTAAGTATCCTATTCTAATTTGTCTCTCTCAGGATGCTTTTGCCACCACTGAGTAGAAACGTGCTATGATTGAAGAGATGAAAACACTTTATAAGAATGGCACTTGGGAATTGACAGAGTTACCTAAGGGCAAACGAAATGTGAAACACAAGTGGGTGTATACTGTGAAGCACAAGACAGATGGTTTGATTGAGCGCTACAAGGTTCGGCTTGTGGCAAAGAGCTTTACTCAAACTTATGGAGTAAACTATCAAGAGACATTTGCATCAGTTGCTAAGATGAATTCAGTCAGGGTACTCCTCTCTCTAGAAGCTAATCTGGACAGGCTAATTCACCAATTTGACGTGAAGAACACTTACATAGTAATCTAGATGAATTCAACACTTTCTTACATTTTCTTATATGGACATTCCTCCTAACTTTGAATATCTTAAAACAAAAGGTAAGGTGTGTAGGCTTAGAAAATCATTATATGATCTCAAACAGTTCCCAAGGGCTTGGTTTGAGAGATTTAGGGATTGTTTGGGATTATCTAAATAAGTATACTTTTTGATTTCTTACGAAAAGATGTGCAGAAAAGTAGAGAGGTGATATTATCCAAATAAGTGCACTTATTTAGTTTATGCCAAATAGTGCCTTACTCAGGCAATGCTTGGATATGAATTCAAACAAAGTCAAGCTAATCATACTCTGTTTGTTAAACGTTCTTTACATGCTAAGACTACATCTCTCATTATATATATGGATAACATAGTACTTACAAAAGATGATGTTAAAGAAATTACTTGTTTAAAGGAATATTTGGCAAGCGAGTTTGAAATAAAAAAACTTGGGGAACTTGAAGTATTTCATATGGTATTGAGGTTGCCCAGTCCAAGGATGGAATCTTCATTTGTCAAAGGAAATATGTGCTTGATCTGTTAGAAGAAATCGGGATGCTAAGTAGTCAAGCTTGTGACACATTGCTAGAGCCAAACCGAAAACTTGGTGATGATAGTGGAGGAGTTCCTGTTGACAGGGGGAGCTATCAGAGACTAGTGGATAAGCTCATTTACCTATCACATTCACGTCTAGACATTGTTATTGCGGTTAATGTGGTCAATCAGTTCATGCATGCTCCTCATGAGGCACACCTGGCTGCAGTTATGCGAATTCTTAGATACTTAAACTTTTCGCCTGGAATGGGCCTCTATTTCTCCAAACATGATTATCTTAGTGTAGAAGCTTATAAAGATGCTGATTGGGTAGGATAGGTAACTGATAGAAGGTCTACATAGGGGTATTGTATCTTTGTTGGGGGAAATTTGGTTACTTGGAGAAGTAAAAACAGAATGTGGTAGCTAGATCTAATGCAGAAGTGGAGTTTAGAGCCATGGCACAAGGTGTGTATGAACTTTTGTGGATCGTCATTTCATCAAGGAGAAACTCACTAGTGGCACTATATGTACTCCTTTTGCGAAGTCTGGAGAACAATTGGCAAATATTCTCACCAAGGGAGTTGCAAGTAAACCGTTCCATGATATTATTAGCAAGTTAGGCATGAGAGATATTTTTTTGCACCAGCTTAAGGAGGAGTGTTAGAATAATATCTTTGTGACTGTGATTCTGCTTAGTTGTCATTAGTTGTGCCTTGAGGCTTTTATTGTACGTTTCATATTATTATTATTAATATATAAGAGAGTGATGGTCTCATCATTCCCTAAGTTCGATTTCTCCTAGCATTTTGCTAATAAACAGAGGATAAGAAAATCTGAATGCAAAGTATAATAAGAAAGTTTCAAATGATAACCTTTTTGGCATCAAGATCTAGAACCTCCTTTGGGATATCATTATAACCCTGTGAAAACAAGAAAATGTTCAGTCCAATTGCAAAACCAATATTCTAAGTAGTCAAATTAATTCAGGAAAAAACAATGATGGTTTGGTAATGCAATATTCATTACCTCTAGCTTCTCATCCCAATCTTTTGGCTGTCATCAACATATAGTAGAGTCATTAATAAAATAAATTAAAAAACATTGAAGACCTAATTAGTATCTAGGCAGAATAAGAAATTATCTTGCTGGCTCAGGGTCTTAGATTTTCTTTGGTGGAAAAAGGCCCCTATCAGAGTACAAACTACTAGTTTGGTTGTCCACATTGTCGGTAAGGATTTTGTAGGTAAGCATTAGGAGGACGTCAACTCGGACAGATCAAACAATAGTACCAACAATATTATTAAGTGATTCATTCCATTGTATGTAGGAATAACATGTTATTTTCAATAATATAATAGAAAGCTATAATCTATTCAAACATGCAATCTAACAATATTACCAACTACCATTCCCATACCTAATAGAATAAGAACCCTAGATCTAGATCCAGCTATGTCAAATATAAATCGACGATACAGTCTAGTAGGGTGCGATGAATACATAGCCCTTCTAAAATGATATAGAACGGAGTTGGATGGGCTTGGTCGGAGACTGATTTTCCTTGGCAATCATTTTTTTGAATTCAATTAAGGGACAACAGATGTGATTGGCTAACGTAGGGCTGACATTGTTGAGTGTGGCCAAGGGATTTGTAGGGCAATTGAGTTGTTTGGTGGAGAGATAAAATGGGTGGTGGGCCAGTTACGCAAGGCTTCTAAGAGGGCTATCGCCGTTGGACGTTTCTTGGGTGGGTGGCGGAGTATGACTGTTTGGCTTTGGTTAGAGGAGGATAGGGTTGTGATCTAGATGGTGGTGCAGATAGATGATCACCGAAATCAGATTTTCTTCCCACAATCTTCTTTTGGGGATAGATGGGAAAGGGGCTTTGTTGTTGGAAAGATTTGCTATTGGGAATGGATGGGTAAAGCGAGGGGGTGGAGTTCGTGAGAGCAAAAGGAGAGCATGGCCAATTGGAGGGGCTATGGTGATTCATGGGGCTGGTGGTTGTGATGTGGAGGTTCAGGAGGGGTCTGAGGCAACCTAGGTTTCGTTTTTGGACTCGTTCTTTGTGGGACTAGTGGGCTGGATGGGGAAAAAAGAATGGAGGTGTTACGAATGTCGAAGTAGGCAAATTGATTGTGGAAGTTCCCAAGAGGGGTGCAGGTGGTGGCGAGTGGTGGTCAATTTGTGCTTTTCGCCTTTTTGACTAGAGATGATGCTGCAAGGATTTTAACTAGTCGTTGGGTGGTTGAAGGCCGACCATTGTTGTTGGATTGGTGATTGCCAGCAGTGTTGTGTGTGAGGGGTCGTAATCCTCTACTAAAGTAGAGTAATTGGGTTCAGTTCTTGGGGCTGTCAGTTCATCTTCGAGGGGAATAGGTATTTCGGGATTGGAGATCGATACAGTGGCTTTTTAAAGGTAGATGGTGCGACATTGAATATGGAATCTATAGGGTGTGTTTGAATTAGAGTCCGTGCTTCTGCAGCTGGTGTTCCAATGGGAATCAGTGTTCGCTGGGGCCAATGGAGGTATACCTTACTTGTTTGGTCAGAAGAAGGCTCGGTGGTGGAAGAATGGAGGTTGTCGGAGGTAGGCAAGCTTCGTGGGGTGAGAATGGTCTTCAGTGATATATGATTAACGTGATTTCAGGCATGATTTCACATGGGCCTCCTCAAGTATGGAAACCAAAAGTTTTTGAGCAGAGGAGATTGCATTTGGGTAAACAAAGGGTGAGGGTTAATAAGGTTTTTGGGCCTGCTATTAATAGGCTCAAAGACTTTTCTTTGGGTCTTGTGCCAAATAGAAGTGGTTTAGGCCAAGTAAATGAAGCTGAAATGGCTATGCGAAATGTGGGCTCGATGCCTCAAGGCCTAAGAAAGCAGACTAGGTCAAACCCACCAGTGTCATATATCTTTTACTCTTTATGCCAAGGCTTGGACTCAAGTTTGGTGGGTCGGGTCATCGAGACAGGTGGACATGTGGGCAATCAGGTCGTCAATCCAGTTGAGTTTAGGGCTGATCGATTTGATGGGCCATTCTCATCGAAGAAGGCAGACCTTGTCGATTCAGTGGTCAATGTGGCTAACCAAGGATTGGATGACGATGGTGTATGTGATCATGATTGTTTGGAGGGTGCTGAGTTTCGACAAGGGGTTGAGGTGTTTCGACAAGAGGCGGAGGAGGAGGTGTTTCGGCAGGAGAAAGTGGAGAAATTTGTCTTGGGCTGATAATATCGATAGAGGGAGTTGGGTATGAGGGGCGAGAGTTGTCTTTGCTGGTGAAGCCTTTGGCAATGGTTGCTGATGATGAGTTTCAGGGTGATACTTCGTTTCAAATAGAGGAAGACATGGGCAGAGATTAACGGCTTGATAGGGAGGAGGTGCCTTTGACAGAAAAAGTTTCAAAAGGAAACTATAACTAATGACAGCTAAGTAGAATCACAATCACAAAGATATTATTCTAACACAATCACAAAGATTTTATTCTAACATAAAACTGGTCTATGCAATTGGAGGATGATATATTTAAGGGTTTTTTTTAATGACTCCACTATTTATTGATGACAGCCAAAAGATTGGGATGAAAAGCTAGAGGTAATGAATATTGCATTACCAAACCATCTTTGTTTTTTCCTGAATTCATTTGACTACTTAGAATATTGGTTTTGCAGTTGGACTGTAACATTTTCTTGTTTTCACAGGGTTATGATGATATCCCAAAGGAGGTTCTAGATCCTGATGCCAAGAAGGTTATCGTTTAAAATTTTCTTGTTATACTTTGCATTCAGATTTTCTTTTACTTTGTTTATTAGCAAAATGCTATCAAATTGGTCTATGCATTTGGAGGATGATATATTTAAGGTTGATCAACCAAAAGACTTTTTTTTTACTTTCTCTATTGGTATTATGGGTGAGTACTTCTACTTATAGTTTTTTGGAAGACCTGTGAATCCTTTCTGGATTTATGCTTTTGTTCTCAATTTAAAGCCCTCAATTCCAATCATTTTGGTAGAATCGTTACTGATTTTGTGCTTTTAGTTTTTAGAGTTTTTTAGTTTGATAGAATCCATTTTTTTTTAATAAAAAAAATCATTAAAAGAAAGCAATTGTCACAACTCAAATTCAAACATGACCATAAAAGAAAGGCTGTCAAGTTGACAGAGATGGTAATTGGAGATGTGTTATGCATGTGTATATATAGGCATGAATTTTAGTTTGATAAATTGTTTTGTGTTGACTTGGCCATGGTTTGAACTTAATTAACTACTATGGTCTATAATCAAATGTAAACTTGGAGGCCAATCATGATTTTATTTTATTAACAAGTTTTCATGGTCTGTGGTTTGCTTGATTAACATAGTCTTCCAATTGCAGCAGTAGACTACCAATTCATGGTCACTTTAGATTTTTAACCTTCTCCCTGTCCTTTCTTTATGAATCCCCTAAACCTCTCTCCCTCTCTCCTTGTTTGAGAGAAGGAACAAACAACCTTAGTTATAGGTTTCTCTAAGATTTTATTCTTCAAGTAGAATCAACATATCGCTTTCAGAGCTTGTGATGCACTCTCTCTCTCTCTCTCGTTTTCTTGTTGTTGTTGTTCCCTGAATAATTGCTTTTTAATTATTTGGTTTTATTGTGTTCACAGAGTTAGTTAATAAACAATCCTCTGGTTATATCAACTGTTAATAATTATAATTCTTATGAATGTGCCTATGTATGTTTGAGATATTTGTCTGTGTAGAAAGGTCTATAGTGTAGAATTAGGTGTTATCCCTGCTGGGCCGACTTAGTGAAATCGTTCCAAACCACCTCCTTTCAAGAACTGGATTGGCTAATAATGAGTTTGCTCAGTTCATCACTTTAGTCAAATATCTGTAATAATTTCTGCAATTGTTAGGGTTAATTTTGAAAATTTTCAAACCCTTTTATGGGTCAATAACAACAATTTTTTTTTTTTTTTTTCTGCTTTTGCAGCCTAGCATGTGAATCCAAGATTTAAACTTTAAGAAGAACCATTGAAGTTAACATTGTTGGAAGAATTGTATAAAATGGAAACTGACAATCTATACCACTCCTATAGGCATGCTCTAAGTAAATTTCTTTTGAAGTACTGGATGTTCTTTCACTACAACAAAAAACACATTTGACGACCCAAAAATTTGTCGCCAAAAGTACAAATTTCGTCGCTAAAAGAATCGATGACAAAGTACAAATTGGTCGCCAAAGCCCTGTCATTAAAAGTATTAGTGACGAAATCAGAAATTGTCATCGTATATAGACATTTAGCGACAAGCAAAATTGGTCACTAAAAATCATATATTTTGTCGCTATAAAATTACAATTTGTTGCTAAAAGGTTAAAATTTGGATTGGCTATGTAGTTTTAGCGACAAATAAATGCATCGCCAAAAGTACTATTTAACAACAAAATTAATTTGGTCGCTAAAAATCACGTTTTTAGTGATGAGTAAGTTTTGGTTGCTAAAAGTTCTTGGAATAACCACTAACTTTTAGCGACAAAAACAATATGTTGTCGCCAAATATATTAACAGCGACAAAAACACCACCTGTCACTAAAAATTCACTACACAAATTTTGATTTTAATAATTTTCCTGTTCAAAATAATCCAAAACACCTGTTTTCCTGTGCACACTATATACACAAATGTAATGTAAATAATAATACACCTGTGCAAGACATTCATACTAATTCAAAATTAATAGCTATGAAAAATCCCAATAAACATAATTACAATTCTCTGACAATCTAAAACATGCATACCAAAGTACTTACAAACTACTAACATCAAACCCATAAATACATTATCAAATCCTATGTCAAAATATTTTCAAAAACACAAAATTAAATATTTTGATGCTAAACATTTAATCCATAAATCATTTATCAAAATCCTATGTCAAAATATTTCCAAAAACACAAAATCAAATCTTCTGATGCAGCCCGAACTGTTTTCCACCATTGCCAATCTATCACATGGAAAAAGAAAAAACAAATTTTAGATTGACAAAAAAAAAGAAAAAAAAAATCGATATGAATTTCACAATTTTGATTTTAATTTTGTAACGGGAAGTCCAATCGGATGCTGTTTGCTCATACAAGTCTATTTAGGCTTGAACAAGTTGCCCGTGCCAAGTTTCGGCGGTTTCAGTGGTCATTTTGCAATTTCGGCCCCTGAACGGGCCTTTTAAGTCTTATGTTTTACATTTTTTCTTGTAATTTTCTAACTGGAAATCCAATCGAGGTCCCGTTTGTTCCTACAAGTCTATTTAGGCTTCAAAAGGCTGTCCGTGCCAAGTTTCGGTGGTCATTTCGAAATTTCGGCCCTCGAACGGGCATTTTAAGTCTTGTGTTTTACATTTTTTCTTGCAATTTTCTAACCGGAAATCCAATCGAGGTCCCGTTTGTTCCTACAAGTCTATTTAGGTTTGAACAAGCTGTCCGTGCTAAGTTTCAGTGATTTCGGTGGTCATTTCGCAATTTCGGCCCCCGAACGGGACTTCTAAGTCTTGTATTTTACAATTTTCTTTCTAATTTTCAAACCGGGGATCCAATCAAGGTCCCGTTTGTTTCTACAAGTCTATTTAGGCTTGAACAAGCCGTCCGTGCCAAGTTTCGGTGGTTTCAGTGGTCATTTCGCAATTTCAGCCCCTGAACGAACATTTTAAGTCTTGTGTTTTACAATTTTCCTTCTAATTTTCGAACCGAAGATCCAATCGAGGTCCCGTTTGTTCCTACAAGTCTATTTAGGCTTGAACAAGCTGTCCGTGCCAAGTTTCGGTGGTCATTTCGCAATTTCGACTCCCGAATGAGCATTTTAAGTCTTGTGTTTTACAATCTTCCTTCAAATTTTCTAACCGGGGATCCAATCGAGGTCCCATTTGTTCCTACAAGTCTATTTAGGCTTGAAAAAGCTGTCCGTGCCAAGTTTCGGTGGTCATTTCACAATTTTGGCCACCGAACGGGCCTTTTTGGTCTTATGTTTTACAATTTTCCTTTTAATTTTCTAACCGGAGATCCAATAGAGGTCCCGTTTGTTCCTACAAGTCTATTTAGGCTTCAAAAGGCTATCCGTGCCAAGTTTCGGTGGTTTCAGTGATCATTTCAAAATTTCGGCCCCTGAACGGGCCTTTTAAGCCTTGTGTTTTACATTTTTCCGTATAATTTTTTAACCGGAAATGCAATCAAGGTCCCGTTTGTTCCTACAAGTCTGTTTTAGATTGAAAAAGCTGTCCGTGCCAAGTTTCGGTGGTCGTTTCGCAATTTCGGCCCCCGAGCGGGCCTTTTTAGTCTTGTGTTTTACAACTTTCCTTCTCATTTTCTAACCAGAGATCCAATAGAAATCTGTTTGTTCCTACAAGTCTATTTAGGCTTCAAAAGGTTGTCCGTGCCAAGTTTCGGTGGTCATTTCGAAATTTCGGCCCCCAAACGGGCCTTTTAAGTCTTGTGTTTTACATTTTTCCTTGTAATTTTCTAACTGGAAATCCAATCAAGGTCCCCTTTTTTTCTACAAGTCTATTTAAGTTTGAACAAGCTGTCCGTGCCGAGTTTTGGTGGTTTCGGTGGTCATTTCGCAATTTCAGCCCTCGAACACGCCTTTTAAGTCTTGTGTTTTACAATTTTCCTTCTAATTTTCTAACCGGGGATCCAATCAAGGTCCCGTTTGTTCCTACAAGTCTATTTAGGCTTGAACAAGCTGTCCGTGCCAAGTTTCGGTGGTTTCAGTGGTCATTTCGCAATTTCGGCCGCTGAACGGGCATTTTAAATCTTGTGTTTTACAATTTTTCTTCTAATTTTCTAACCGGAGATCCAATCGAGGTCCCATTTGTTCCTACAAGTCTATTTAGGCTTGAACAAGCTGTCCGTGCCTAGTTTCGGTGGTCATTTCGCAATTTCGGCCCCCGAATGGGCATTTTAAGTCTTGTGTTTTACAATTTTCCTTCTAATTTTCTCACCGGAGATCCAATCGAGGTCCCGTATGTTCCTACAAGTCTATTTAGGCTTGAACAAGCTGTCTGTGCTAAGTTTCGGTAGTTTCGGTGGTCATTTCGCAATTTCAGCCCCCGAACAGGCCTTTTTAGTCTTGTGTTTTATAATTTTCCTTCTAATTTTCTAACCGGAGATCCAATCGAGGTCCCGTTTGTTCCTACAAGTCTATTTAGGCTTGAATAAGCTGTCCGTGCCTAGTTTCGGTGGTCATTTCGCAATTTCGGCCCCCGAATGGGCATTTTAAGTCTTGCGTTTTACAATTTTCCTTCTAATTTTCTCACCAGGGATCCAATCGAGGTCCCGTTTGTTCCTACAAGTCTATTTAGACTTGAACAAGCTGTCTGTGCCAAGTTTCGGTAGTTTCGGTGGTCATTTCGCAATTTCAGACCCCGAACGGGCCTTTTTAGTCTTGTGTTTTACAATTTTCCTTTTAATTTTCTAACCGGAGATCCAATAGAGGTCCTGTTTGTTCCCACAAGCCTATTTAGGCTTTAAAAGGCTATCCGTGCGAAGTTTCAGTGGTTTCAGTGATCATTTCGAAATTTCGGCCCCTAAACAGGCCTTTTAAGCCTTGTGTTTTACATTTTTCCTTATAATTTTTTAACCGGAAATGCAATCAAGGTCCCGTTTGTTCCTACAAGTCTGTTTAGGCTTGAAAAAGCTGTCCGTGCCAAGTTTCGGTGGTCATTTTGCAATTTCGGCCCCTGAGCGGGCCTTTTTAGTCTCGTGTTTTACAGCTTTCCTTCTAATTTTCTAACCGGAGATCCAATAGAGGTCCGTTTGTTCCTACAAGTCTATTTAGGCTTCAAAAGGTTGTCCGTGCCAAGTTTCGGTGGTCATTTCGAAATTTCGGCCCCCAAACGGGTCTTTTTAGCCTTGTGTTTTACATTTTTCCTTCTAATTTTTTAATCGGAAATGCAATCGAGGTCCTAGTTTGTTCCTACAAGTCTATTTAGGCTTGAAAAAGCTGTCCGTGCCAAGTTTCGGTAGTTTCAGTGGTCATTTCGCAATTTCGGCCCCCGAACGGGCCTTTTTAGTCTTGTGTTTTACAACTTTCCTTCTAATTTTCTAACCAGAGATCCAATACATATCCCGTTATTTCCTACAAGTCTATTTAGGCTTCAAAAGGCTGTCCGTGCCAAGTTTCGGTGGTTTCGGTGGTCATTTCAAAATTTTGGCCCCTAAACAGGCATTTTAAGTCTTGTGTTTTACAATTTTCCTTCTAATTTTCTAACCGGAGATCCAATAGAGGTCCTGTTTATTCCTACAAGTCTATTTACTAACATCGCAGCACAGCCTTACTATGATTAAAATAAGTGATTAAAATATGAGATTTCTCATATATAGTTCTAAGAGCATACCAACATCAACATAGATCCTCTTTGCTGCAGCCTTGATCTGTTATGTAGATGGAAAAAAGATAACAAGAAAATGCAATAGGTTGTCAAGTTTTTGTACAATAAGAATATGAAAGCGAAGCTAAGTTTCTAACTACCTAATTAAAAAGTGAAGCTAAGAGGCATGTCAACCAAAGTTGAGTTCAACCATCCATACCTTGAGTTCAAAAGTTTCTTTAGAAACTGTAGATGGAAAACTATTAAGAGGCATGTCAACCAAAGTTGTTAACCCACCTAGGGCAAACAAAAAATTGAAGACAGCAGTTAAGAGAAATAGCTTGAAGAAGAAAATTCTGCAAGTGAGAAAATGGGTAAAGTTCAACTTTGCGTGAGTATTTTTAACGCTGACGGATCCTCTTGCAGTGCTTTTATGAACTATTACAACAAAACATAAATAATAAACTAAATTTTAATTTTATTTTTATTTTTACGATTAATTATAACTTCAAAGAAGCATTTCTTACCCTTGACATTAAAGCAAAATCAAGTAAAATTAGAGTATCTTCACAAAAGAAACCAAGACACCACACATCAAATACCATAAAGAAACCAAGACACCACACATCAAATACCATAAAGAAACCAAGACACCACACATCAAATACCATAAAGAAACCAAGACACCACACATCAAATACCATAAAGAAACCAAGACACCACACATCAAATACCATAAAGAAACCAAGACACCACACATCAAATACCATAAAGAAACCAAGACACCACACATCAAATACCATAAAGAAACCAAGACACCACACATCAAATACCATAAAGAAACCAAGACACCACACATCAAATACCATAAAGAAACCAAGACACCACACATCAAATACCATAAAGAAACCAAGACACCACACATCAAATACCATAAAGAAACCAAGACACCACACATCAAATACCATAAAGAAACCAAGACACCACACATCAAATACCATAAAGAAACCAAGACACCACACATCAAATACCATAAAGAAACCAAGACACCACACATCAAATACCATAAAGAAACCAAGACACCACACATCAAATACCATAAAGAAACCAAGACACCACACATCAAATACCATAAAGAAACCAAGACACCACACATCAAATACCATAAAGAAACCAAGACACCACACATCAAATACCATAAAGAAACCAAGACACCACACATCAAATACCATAAAGAAACCAAGACACCACACATCAAATACCATAAAGAAACCAAGACACCACACATCAAATACCATAAAGAAACCAAGACACCACACATCAAATACCATAAAGAAACCAAGACACCACACATCAAATACCATAAAGAAACCAAGACACCACACATCAAATACCATAAAGAAACCAAGACACCACACATCAAATACCATAAAGAAACCAAGACACCACACATCAAATACCATAAGGACAATAATATGCAAAAAGTCACAAGTAAGCTGAACTGATAAAACAGAAAACCAGTAAGAAAAAGAACAATTTGCAACCCAAGCATCACATCTTTATAGTTATATTTGTTTTACTAACACAAAGATACGAGAGAAAACAACAAATGAAGCTTCAGGTGCATTTGTGCTAATGCCAAATACTAATGCACCCAAAGAAGGCTTCAAAATAATTTGGAAGGCATACAACATGCAGTGGAATTCAAAAGAAAAATTACAAGTCAACAGGATAAATGTTAAATAAGACCTGGAAGAAGGTAATGAAGATAGAAGTGGAGCTGAATGAAAGGAAAGTATATCTAATATTCAAATAAATAATACTACAAAGGGGGAATAGCCAATAAGAAAGTGCACAGGATCTGCCACATTCTGGTTTTAAGAAACTTACATTCAGATTCTCCCTCACTTTTATCATCACTCTCAACTTCCCATTCAGTAGATACAGCGTCAGAATCTGCTGCATTGATGAAACTGAAACTAGTAAAAAAATGATTAACAGTAGAGCTAGGACACAAGCACAAACAAAGACAGGATACAACATGTGACACGCCAACATGGATATTTCATAAAATGCAAGACATGAGACCAAATACCTTAGTAGCTCACATGGAGTCTCTTGCCATAGAGAATAAGAAATTGGTTAGCATCGCTGTCAACCAATGAACTTGAAAGAGCACATCCTATCCATTAAGAATGCCATTTTTAAATACCAAATGAAATCCAACAAGAAATAGATTCATATCGAATAGTGTTACAAATATCTAGATGCACAAGAGTCAAAAAAAGAGCTCATCTCTAGTAGATATCATGCCCGTCTGTAATAACCTAAAACCTGCCCACATCTTATTTACCTCCTGCACACATTAAACTAACATTTATATCTCAAGATTGTTGACACAGATTTAATCAATCAATCAACCAAACAGAGGAAGAAACACAAACAGGACAGCCAAAGGCCTCATTTTAAAAGACAACAGATCCAAAGATCAAAAATCTGAAGAGACCATGTCACAAACAGATCTGGGTAACCCATTTTTGGGCCCCACAAAAATGGATGACCCAAATCTATTCAACACTTACAAGAGCTAAGTACAAACAAAACAATCCCAAAATCCCTCTCTGAGACCTTGCCACAAGCAAGTCCAGTGCATAACCAGAAACTTGTCAAAACCGCAGCAACACAAAAACTATGATGCTTGGATCATGAAGCAAACACAAACCCGCTTATCCTGAGCCTGATGCCTACAACCAACATCGCATTATAGTAAAAAAAAGAAAAAAAAAAAAAAAAATCAAGGATTCTCATGTTCTTCCTTCAAGACAAAAAGGAATATTCTGAATGTAAAGAAAACAAGTTCTTTCCCAGTGGCTTTCCAATAGCCAGATTCAGTTGCTCTCTTACTTTGTGAGCCATTTGGGTACTTCCTTCCACGAGAAGAAAAGAAGAACCACTCATTCTCTGAAGGAATGACTGATTTAGCTGGCAATATATACAAATCACTAACCATCCTCTGTACACAATAAATAGGACTTTATATTCTTCAAACACAAAATAATGTATTAAAGCATGTGAACCACAAAATAAATACAAACAATGGCACTTAATACCCATAAAACAGTGAAAGTAAGGCATAATATCCATAAGCTAATGCATAATTACATCTACAAACATATCATTTTGTCCTATAGAAACCTTACCACATGGGACACATATAGATATAATGAAAATTTTGAGTCAATGTCATCATAAATAATTCTTATTAATATAAGTTGTAAAAGTGCATATTAGTATAAGTCTTATTAATATTAGTTCTCAAGTACACTGCTTCACATTACTCACTGAAACCAAACTAGGGCAGGGGATGCCCTTCAAACTAACATAAGAAAAAATGAAAGTATAGACAATAGCTAGATACATAGGTGAAATAACCAAACCATTCACCAAAATCCCAAGAATGGTGAGAGAGGTAACGGTCTGCTAAGAAGAATAAAAAAAAACAGAGTTCTAACTTTTTCTAAGAATGGTGAAGATCTTCCAAGTTCCAATCTAGAAAAAAAGGGGGAAAACTTAGGGTTTTGGTTCGGGACCTTGAAATCGTCATGAGAGAGAGAGAGGGAGATTGACAGATTGAGATAGCATTTGTAGAGTGAGAGGCCTATGCCCATCTGTAGAGGGAGATGGACAATACAATGGGTTCTCAGTCCTAGTTAATTGCATTACAACATACATAAATAGGATAATTTTGGTACAAACAACACAATGGGTTCACTCACAAGATCACTCCATGCTTGAAGAAAAATCAATCAATTTCAAATTCATTGTTGATAAAAGTGCATTTAGTTAACAATTTAAAAGAGCAACATATTCCAATAAAAGGGGGAAAAAATTTAAAAGACATTTTAATATATATTTAAAAGACAGATTTTAATATATATATAAATCGTTCAAGACAGATTTTAGGACTACAATCTATCATATACTCATATATATATATATATAATATATCTGTCTTCAAAATATCAGAGAGAGAGAAGTGAATGCCGTCGTGAAAATCAATCGGTGGAGAGAGAGAGCGAGAGGAAGAGAGACGAAGACGAAAAGGAGGAGGAGGAGGAGCGGTGTGAGAGTGAGAGGTGAGGGGGAGACTGGCCAGAGGAGACATACCTCTGTTTTGCGCCGCTTGAGGCTGTGGATTGAGAAAGAGTGAGAGTGAAAGGGAGAGAGAGAGTTAGAGCTTATTTGTTTATTCAGTAAAAGGGTCGGTCCAGTCTTTAACAAAAAAAAAAATATTGAAAAATACAAAACGACGTAGTTTCGTTTGCTAAGTTATTGGCGACAAAAATCCTTCGGTCGCCATAAGTACCGTTCATCTTTTCCGCGACTATTTCATTTCTGTCGCCAAAACTTTACAATCGGCGACCAAAATTTCGTCGCTATATGTTAATATGGTCGCGAAAATATTTTTGGCGCTCCCGCCCAAAAAATTAATTTGGCGCCAAACCTTTTAGCGACTAAAAATCTTAACTCGTCGCCAATAGTGTAATTTTTGGCGACTTAACAATTAAATTGTCGCCGATTACATAAAACTGGCGACTAATTTCAGTTTGGTTGCTAAAAAATGTCGCCAAAATGTTTTTTGTTGTAGTGTTTCATTATTTTTTTCACTGAAGGATTGGGCAATTAATGATAATGCAATGATGTACATATTCTTTCCTTTTTTTGGTGAGCATGCCTCTTCCTAATATCTTCAAAGGAAAAAAAGAAAAAAAAAATCAAGTAACTTCATGGTGACATCACGACATGTGAGCCAAAGAAGTTCAAAACAGAGAGAGAGCTGTGATGAAAGAGCAAGTTGCATTACATGTATAAAACTAGGATTGTTGGATGGCAAACTAGAAGAGAATGATAATATGACTTCAACTTCATCAAGTAATGAAAGAAAACACTCAAGGAATGTGATGATGTTTGATAGTAACAAAAACTCCCCTTCCCTAGCTGTTATATATATTTAATTATTTATACATGTACATAACTTTTGACAAGTTATGTAGGAAAAAAAATGAATATTTAACAACCTTAATTTAAATCGCTTTAGTGTTTGTTTGATTCAACATGACTTGGATGGCAAAGCATACATTAATATGATCTTTTGTGGGCATGGTCCCCAAAACAGGCATTTGTACAGCTTAAATCACCTGTAATATGAATAGAATGGGTGCCAACAACCATAGTTGACCGTCGACTCCAGCAGTTTCTCCCCAAACAACGTCCAGTCTCCTAGCCTGCAATTAACAACGGGATCAAATGGTAAGAGTCATCCCAGACCTGCAGAGGAGAACAATTGCAATAAACATTATATGCCCACCAAAAAAAAGTTCCATCTGTATTTCGGTGGGCCATAAAAAACTAACACAGATCGGCTAGAAGACAAAAACATGGTTATTCCAACCAGCAGAAGCAAAAGAACTCATTGAAGCTCTGCAAACCATGCAGGACGACAAGGTTTCACAAAGAGCACACAACCAAGTGCAGACACACACACAAAGTAGACTGCAGAAAGAACTGAAGATAATAAAGGCAAAAATGAAGCATGCACAAAAATTCGTTGGTGAAAGGAGTTTTTTTTTTTTTTTCTTTTCAATTACACCTTGCCGAGTGCAATATGTGTACAAAGCCTTTGCCGTTGATATCTATTTTGTAGAAGCATTGCAACTCCTTGCATGATAGCCCATTGAAGGAACAATTGCACCCCTCTCCGCACAGTACATGTACAGTCTCACTCATTAAAAAAAAAAAAAAAAACAAAAACAAAAACAAAATTTCAATATGCACTTAAGAAGGATAATAACCTGCTTCTGGGTCTCTCAAGTGAGACTGATAAGTGCCATGGCCATAGCGAAGTAGTGATGTTTTATCCACCTACATCAGCACAAGTGCAAGCATTAACATATTCTGTGGTTGTATGCATATTAATCTAGGAGGCAGATAAGAATCACAAAAAAAAATCCAATACATTTTCACATTTTCATCCAAGTTCTAACACAATTCGAAAAATAAAGAGAATGAGCCTGCCAGTTGAATAAAAAGCATGATATGAGTCCAGTAATATTGAACATGGCCGAAATTCGCTGGAATTAGAATGTAGTTGCTGCTGCTGCATATAAGAGAACAAGATACTGCCAGAAAAACTCAATTTAACAAAATTAAACATGTCTATTTGGAGTCAACTCAATGAATTCTTTTGCAACATGCAGCTCCATCTAGAGTAATATCCTCCTTTCATTATTGACAACCATTATTTTTTTCATATACTCTACCCTCTGTTCATTTTCTAATTCATTGCAATGTGCAGTTTGACAACACACAGTGTATAAATTCATTTACTGAATATCATGCTATAATTTTAAGCATTGAAGTCAAAAGATTCTTCTGGCAACTCTATTTTATAGCATAAATTCATTGCCAGTAAAATTGCATATTCACTTTCCCTCCTGAAAGGCATGGGAGATGAAATTACTAATGTCTGACTATGAAAATATGTTTTAAAAAAATCTCAATCACAAATACACAAATAGTTTAAATGATGAAGAATAAATGCAAGGCAATCTTAGCACAAAATTCAACTAAATGCATATAAGATCATATCAAATTACCATGGGCGAATATCACTTCCATTCACTCTAAGTATGTTCTCTCGCAAAGCCAAACCTGTGTAGAGAATTAACAACCATGCCTGAAAAACAAACTTACTTGGTAAGTCAACGAGAGATGGAAATAGCTGAACAAATGACCCAAGAGACATCAATGCTGGAAACACACTTAGAAACGATTTTTCAAATCTGCATCAAAAAAGAAAACAAAAAAAAAATATATGTATGAAAGTCAGTAATGCCCTTCACTGCAGATTGAGTCCACAGTATCTCCGAAAGCATTCTTTTAGATCCTCCTTTTTGAAATTAAACATATGTGTTTAGTTGTCAAAATTTCCGTTAGGCTCAATTAGTTTCAGTACGAAATTACAATACCATATTTTGTTCCAACAAGGTCGGGAAGGTGCATAATAACTTTAAACATACAAAATAAGATGTGGCACCACATAAGCAACAAAATTTATTTCTGAAGTAGCATTGACAGGACAAAAATAAAATAAAACTACAATTATGGATACCAATATATGAAGGGTCTTGTTAACAAGTGTCCCGGGGACACAAAAAGTAGACCCAAATTTTTTATTTGAAAACACAAGACACTTTTTATTAAATTCAATGCAGTTTTTATGGAAATTAATGCACTTCTTTAACTGTTTGACCTATTTTCAAGACACTCCTTTATTTCAATTCCAATATCCAGCATTTTTGGCATTTGTCATATACAAATATCTCGAGGACACAACAATTGCACGAATTATAACTAAGATCATTCCAATAAAATAAATTAAATATATCTTTTAAGAACAGAACCAAAAAGATAACATGAGGAACTTAGCATTAATGGGAAAAACTACAAATGCAAGACTGATGTTAGAGGAGGATAAGTTACCAAAATATTTGATATACATGTTGCATACTTCTTTTCTACTTCTAAATCTAAAAATTCAGTCAAATAAAGAAACTAAACCCCAAGCAAAGAATCATGCCAATTTCAAATCATACCTGAGGGAGAAATGTAAGGAAATTAGTTAAAAGTTTTCTCTTGTTAAGATTCCGAAAGTCCAGTGTAGCTTCAGCAACAACAGGGTCTAAAAGTTCACTGCAATGAAACATTGGAAGAGTGATTTTCAAATACGATTTATCATATGATATGCCATCATAAATAGAGAATAATTGTTAGATGAAATCATAATTTCTTTTTTTCCCCATAAATAACTTATTGTGAAAGGACTATAAACATCTTTACCAGCTCAAACATGAATGAATGAATAGGGTCTTTTAATTCGATGGACTCCTCTCCTCTTTAGGTGGGAAATTCTCCAAAACTGGTTTAAGACGTTGGCCAATCACTTTAAAAACATTACCATTCTTGGGATTTTCAATCTGGGCCCCATGAGAAAAAACAGTTTTAACTATGAAACGGCCCAGTCCATCTAGATCTCAATTTACCAGGAAACAAATGTAGTCTAGTTTTATACAAAAGAACCTTTTGTGAAGGATTAACAATTCCTGTGAGTACAAACAATATTAACATTAAAAACATATCATATACAATGACACGGGGAGGACTAGTCAATCAACTAGATGCCCTTTTTTCTTCCAAAACAGCACACCTTTTATGCTCCCTTATCGACAAAAATATGCAATCCTGCCTTTAGGCAATAGAAATATTATCCTTTATTCGATGAAAAGCTACAAATACAAGACCCTTGTGAGTAAAAAGGTATACATCTTATGTAGAGGGGTAGAAAATTAAGATAAAAATTACCATTTGTTTTGCTGAATTCGAGCAGCCCGAGCACCCTTGACAACATTGCGGTCAAATCTAGCGTTTTTGCTATTATCTAAGTCACCAAATATATATTTCATAAAAGGAACAAATAAAGAACAGAAGACGGGTAGTAATTAAAAGGAAAAACAAATAAGTATTTGAAGACCAAAATCAAAATATTAAAGGACTGGAGGTACAATGAAATCTTGACTAACCTTTGAGAGAGGTTTTGTGGATGTTATGAGATGATTTAGAAGCATACCGAGTCTTATGGGCCTTGTTGAGCAATTGATATTGTTGAAGGCTCAAATGTAGTTTTTCTACAAATTTAAATTAAATTCATTAAATCACAATTAAATACAAATTGAGAGAATGAATATAATATCCAAAATTCATAGAACAACTATGTAATTTTAAGCATTCATCACACCTCCCAACCAACTTTATTGCTAGAACCTAGCAATTAGGGTGACTAAAATAAAATCAAAAAGTAAAATAAAAGCAACAACTCTAAACCACTTCTGCAAGAAATCACGATTGAATTTAGCACATGCAACAAACCCTTAATCCAATAGATTACCCCTCATGGACGAGTTAAAGTCTCATGAGGGTTTCCAAAGATAGATCCTCCTTTTTGAAATTAAACATATGTGTTTAGTTGTCAAAATTTCCGTTAGGCTCAATTAGTTTCAGTACGAAATTACAATACCATAGAGTTGGGAAAAGTATCCAGGTGATGGGTGACAAGAGACGGGTCAAGACCAGGCATCTCATCGTATGTCCAAGCAAAGACGTCACTGTACCGCTTCAGTAGTGTTATCAATTCTGCCTCAGCTGTTGGAGCCATTGTGTCCCTGATGAACACGGGGCTTGCTCTGCCCTGGCAAGTCACTGAGGTTGACCTCAGCAAGCACCTCCTGCTGCGGTTTGGGTCTATCTTGCACGCATTCAGGGGCGGGCTCAAGTGTCTCCACCAACTCTTCTTGGGACTCGTCATCGTCACATTTATTTGCCTCGGGGCCTTCCTCCCAAGGTATGAAGCCTACCCTCCAAGACCCGTCTTAGGTAGTAAACTGTCTTACCGCCCTCCCGCACCTTAACAATCTTGGGCGAAGGACTTGTGGACTTGCTGCTTCTCTTCTGCCCACTACTTTCTGGAGCAGCCCCTGCATCCCGAATGCCTTTCCATTTTGGCAATTTTACTCCTGCAACTTTACCAGTCCTTCGAGTTTCAACCGTTGACAACTCAGTAAAGAAAACTGCATCCAAGTAGTGTGCCTCCTCAACCCCAAATGGTTGTTCAAACGCATTTATATGGTTACTGTGCGCTTTCCCAACTTTGCCTTCACACATTGGTGATAACTCGACAGGATAGCTCCATATCGGTGCATCCAAGCTCTGCCAAGTATCATGTGGCAATTTTGTGTCCGCTTCAATCACATGAAACTTGGTTGCGGAACAGATCTCACCAACTGCTAAGTCCATGACCACATGGCCCTTGGTATCTTTTTTCTCGCCGCCAAAACCCATCACAGTGATGGGTTGGCGAACCATCCTGGACTCAGGGATCCCAATCTTTGCAAAGGTGTCAGTAGTGATGATGTTTATGGACGCCTCGGCCATCAAGGAAAGCACGCTTGAACTCTACATCATTGATGCATGCTGTGACAAAAAGAGGACGATTATGGGGAAATGGGTATGCTCTGTCTGCCTCTAAAAAGGTAATGGCCCCATAAGCTTCCTAGATGCGCCGAGGCACATACTCCTTAGCCTCAGCAACTTCATCATGGTGCACTTCAAAGATATTAATGAGGGCTTCTGTTGCTTCCAACCCGGCGGCTTGGCTCAGCCCCAAATGGTCAAAGAAGGCGCGAAACTTAACAGAGTTTTGCAAGGCCTAGGCATTAGCATCCTTTGCGAATTTTGCCTCTGCAGGTACTGTCTCAAGGAGCTGGCCGGTTACAATTTCTTCTAACTCATCATAGTAAGACGCCATATGCACTTGATCATGCACAGGCCCGAGATAGCCAATCATATATGTATATTCTTTCCCTTCTCCTTGTGGTTAGGATAAGGGTCCTTCCGCACATGACAGTTACCGGCATCTATGAACTTCAGCTCATTTGCGTCAACTTTTTTCTTGAAGATACTTTTCAAAGTCCAACAATCCCTAATAGGGTGTCTGGTGGTTCTGTGATAGACACAATAATCCGAGCTTTCTTTGTCCTTCTTAGTTGCAGGGACATTAACTAAAGGCAAGGTAAGTTCACCATCAGCTACCTATTCTTTAACTAGAGCCTTAACATTCTCAAGGCTGCAAGAACATGGATTTCTGTCCTCATAACTCTTTCTCCTCCGAGAGGACGTCGCCTCCCCTTGCGAGCGGCTCCCTCCTGCAGAGGTTACCGCAGCAAATCTGCTACTGCGAGGGTAGCGGAGGCTGTCACGAGATCTGTGCAAGGGACCAGTGGTACTGAGGTTCCTAGCTGCCTCAATCAAGGCTGAAATGGTAGGCAGATTATGATTCACCAAGAAAATTTTGTAGTCGCGTATGGCACCCTCCACACATATGCTGACTAAATGGGCCTTATCCACTGGTTCATGACAGTCAATAGCCTTATCTTGGAGCCACTTAACATAATCCAGTATATCTTCGCCCTCCTTTTGGACATCTCGCCCAAGGGTGAGGGTTGTAACTTTCTCTTGGACTTGGAAGAACTTCGTGTGGAACTTGTTCACCATCTCCTCCCAACTCTTGATCGAGTTGGGAGCCAAGTTCACATACCAGCTGCAAGCCCTTTCAGTAAGTGGACTTGGAGAACTCCCGAAGGCGCAAAGAGTGGTCACGGCCATGGACACCAAGAGTTTCAATGAACCTCTGGCATTGCCTTGTTTCCCATCAAACTTAATAAACTTGGGCACTGTATACCCAGTTGGGTATGGCATGGTCAATATCTCCTAAGAGTATGGGGCCTTCACATCTGAGTCGGGGAGAGATGGGAGTGGCTTCTTGCTATGCTCTTGCTCGAGCATAACTTGTACATCAGCTAGAGTAAAAAAGTGAGTGGGCTGGAATGGTCCAGTCTGCTCCTAGGTAGCTGAACTAGCGGCCGCACCGTTCGCCTGAAGTACCGCCGGAGGCACCTGGATTGGAGCCCAAACCTTAGGGAACAGGTTAGGCACTGGGTTTGGGACTGCTGCGAGCGGAGTTGTTTGCACTGGAGCTGGTCGAGAAGCCATGGCCATAACAGCCTCAGTGAGAGTTTGCAAAGCTGCCAGGATCTCCCTCTGCGTGTCCTGGAGTGACTGAACTGCCTCAATCACAACACTGTGGTCACGGTCCTCCGCATGTGCTATTCCGCCATTTGAAGAGCCTTGCTGAACTTCATCCTCTGCCATTTTTTTCCAGTGAGGTATGTAAACCACTATGAGTATGAACCATCAACAAGGCAGCCACCCCAGCGGAGTCGCCAGAAATGTAAAGGGGTTCAAGGTTAGAGAAGGTAATTAGAGAGGCAAAACTATGCTAATGGTCCAAAAATAGTGGAAGTGGCTGGAGAATGAGCAGCTGCAACTGTCTGGAAGTTGGAGAGTGTGCAGCTGGGTGAGGGTGAAGCAAGTAGCTCAAGAAGAAATGTATAGCAGTGCCAAAATGGGCAACATCTACCCCAAATCCCCAAAATTCCTCTTGTTGAACCATGGGAAATAGGTCCTATTTATATAGGCTTTTCCTTGGCACCAAGAGGACACCAAGTGGCCAAATAGAGAGAGGACATGTGTCCTAGAGGATCACATGGAATATTCTACCTTGAGCCACTAGGCTGAAGGTGCCACGTGTTCTTTTGCATGTACTGTGTACTATCTGTTTGCCTCCGCAACTACCTTTTTGAGCCTCAGCAAGTGTAGTTGCGACGGGAGTGTTTGGCGCTGTAACTCCCTCTTGAGCCTGAGGAAGTGCAGTTGCAACAGGAGCGTTTGCCGCTACACTTGCCTTCTCAGCTCGAACCTCAGCAAGTGCACTCACAGCGATAAACTTTGCTACTACACTTGCCTTCTCAGCTCTACTTGGCCACTACATGCATTCTCAGAACTCCATTAATCTGCTATCGACAATGTTCGTGCTCACCGCAGCGAAGCCTTCACCCTTAGCCACCTAACCACAAACTCCCCAACTTCCCCAGGCAAAGGCCACAGCCAAGCCTGCTATCAGCCTTGCTGTTCCTTAGTACCAAGCCCAAGGGGCTTCCTTAGTCCTGCCTGTGAAACTAAGGCAGGTCTATGACCTGGGTAATGGAAAGGAAGTCCCTTATGCTAGGGCTTCCCTGCTCCCATCTTCGCGGGATCGTCGCGGTAAACTGGTACCCTGAGCCTGCTATCAACTCCAACCAATAAGTCTTGGGGCCTGCTATCAGCCTTGGGCTAGTAATGCCTTGAGGACTGCTATCAGCGCCAGGCATTACCCTCTCCTTGCAGAGGGAAAGCTTTTCCCAGAGACTGCTCTCACCTTGGCGGGATGTTCCCTCCGCAACTTGGTTGCGGCGACAGTAGTTGCTGCGGTAGTCATTTCTCGTGGCAAGTTCAAATGGCATAACCGACAATATTGGAGATGGCGGCGCCGACAAAGTGCCTCTGCAACATGGGCGCCTCTGCAACCTAGTTGCTTCGGTTCTCTTCTTCCCTCAGCAACTCCAGGTGGCGACGGAACCGAGAATACTTGGAATGGCAGCGCTAAGACAAAGTGCCTCCGCAACTTGGTCGTCGCAACTGTCACCTCTGCAACTTAGTTGCTTCGGCTTTCTCTTTCCTCATCAACTTTGGATGGCGGCGGAGCCGAAGATATTAGGAATGGCAGCGCTGAGGCAAAGTACCTCGGCAACTTCCCCGCTGCATGTATTCCCTCTGCAATTTGACTGTGGCATGTGTTCCCGCTGCAACTTGACTTCGTCATTTTCCCTCGTGGAGTCTATTTGGACCCTTGGGGGGTCGGACCTACTCCGGCCCACTGTTGGCCCACTTCCCTTGGACTTTAGCCCATGCTCCTTTTTCATTCCTGGTCGCCTCTTTGCGACGACCTCAGTACTTAGGCCCATACTTAATTTGGGGTTTAATTTCTGACCCTCTAAAAAAACAAAACGCAGTGGCTAGAAATAGTGCTAAAGCTGAATTTAGATCAATGGCTCATGGAATTTGTAAAGCTTTGTGGATCGAGAGATTATTGGAAGACTTAAAAATTCCAAGAACATCACCAATGGAAGTTTACTGTAACAAGAAGGCAGCAAATGCAATTGCTCATAATCTTGTTCTTTACAACAGAACTTAGCATGTGGAAGTCGACAAGCACTTTATCAACGAAAAGATTGAGAAGGAATTGATCTACATGTCTTATATACCCACTGCGGAGCAGATTGCAGATGTTCTTACAAAGGGACTACACAAGAAGCAGTTCGACCACCTAATCTACAAGTTGGCCATGGAAGACATATTCAAGCCAACTTGAGGGGGAGTGTTGGAAATGGGAAGAAAATAATTCTGCCAGGATATGGCTAAATTCTTTAGGATATCACAGCTGTAAATATCTAGATTTAGTCAATACTATAGAATAGGAAAGTTTATATTTAGAATTAGAATTAGTAACTAAATAGTAGCTAATCAGTCCTCAGAATCAGTAGCTAATCAATCCCTTATTTTATGCCATGTATCTCCTATTAATATAGGTGCTGTGTGTACATTGTTTAAATATGAGAATAAGAAATATTATTCTTTCTAGCTTTCATTCAAAATAATAAAATCCAATTTTCCAACTAGTACCAAGCATGTAGATTTTAAATTTCTGAACAAATTTAATTAAGGCATTTCAAAATGGCCTATTTGACTGATCAATAAATTAATGGAAGGAAAATAACACGGTGCAGCTTTTAATAGAGTAAGTAGAACTTCAATTGGCGAACAATAATGCAAGACCCCAAATGTTCTAGCAAACACTCACATGGGTGTTGGTCCCACACCCATGTGCGTGGTAGATTTTTTGGTAAATTTTTGCGTATCCCTAGGCATTTTGCTCATTGGTGAAATATGGCAAGAGATGAAAACCACAAAAGAAGGACATGAAAAGGAGCATAATGTAACTAGGGAATCCTGGAAAACAAACTCACTTGGTAAGTCAACGAGAGATGGAAATAAGCTGAACAAATGATCCAAGAGACATCAATGCTAGAAGCACACTTAGAAACGATTTTTCTGATTTGCATCAAAAAAGAAAACAGAAAAAAAATATATGTATGAAAGTCAGTAATGCCCTTCACTGCTGATTAAGTCCACAGTATCTCTGAACGCATTCTTTTAGACCCTCCTTTTTGAAATTAAACATATGTGTTTGTCAAAATTTCCATTAAGCTCAATTAGTTTCAATACGAAATTACTATACCATATTTTGTTCCAACAAGGTTAGGAAGGCGCATAATAACTTTAAACATACAAAACAAGGTGTGGCATCACATAAGCAACGAAATTTATTTCTGAAGTAGCATTGACAAGACAAAAATAAAATAAAACTACAATTATGAATACCAATATATATGAAGGGTCTTGCTAAAAAGTGCCCTGGGACACGAAAAGTAGACCAAAAAATAAATTTGAAAACACAAGACACTTCTCATTAAATTCAATGCAGTTTTTATTGAAATTAATGCACTTCTTTTAACTGTTTGACCTATTTTCAAGACACTTCCTTATTTCAATCCCAATATTCAGCACTTCTAAAATTTGTCATATACAAATATCAAGTTATAAGGACACAACAATTGCACGAATTATAACTAAGATCATTTCAATAAAATAAATGAAATATATCTTTTAAGAATGGAACCAAAAAGATGACACAAGGAACTTACTTCTCTACATTTCATGAGCTTTAGCATTAATGGAAAAAACTACAAATGCAAGACTGATGTTAGAGAAGGATAAGTTACCAAAATATTTGATATACATGGTTCATATTTCTTCTTTTCTACTTCTAAATATGAAAATTCAGTCAAATAAAGAAACTAAATCCTATGCAAAACTTAGAAAATATGAGGAAGAAGAACTCCGAAAATATGAGGAAGAAGGAATATATTTCTGTTATATTCAAAACTTCTTATCTTACACCACCAACACCACTATCATATTCTATACATATCACTATCTACCACCAACACCACTATCATATTCTATACATATCACTATCTACCACCAACACCACTATCATATTCTATACATATCACTATCTACCACCAACACCACTATCATATTCTATACATATCACTATCTACCACCAACACCACTATCATATTCTATACATATCACTATCTACCACCAACACCACTATCATATTCTATACATGCCACTATCCTTCACCAACACCACTATCATATTATATACATTATCACAAATTTCTAGCACTCCCCCTCAAGCTGGTTTGAAGATATCTTCCATAGCCAGCTTGCTAGTCAGCTTATCAAACTGCTTCTTGTGTAGTCCCTTTGTTAGCACATCAGCTAATTGTTCACCTGTTGGAAGGTAGGTCATACAGATTATGCCAGCATTGATTTTCCTATACATGCCATTATCTACCACCAACACCACTATCATATTCTATACATGCCATTATCTACCACCAACACCACTATCATATTCTATACATGCCATTATCTACCACCAACACCACTATCATATTCTATACATGCCATTATCTACCACCAACACCACTATCATATTCTATACATGCCATTATCTACCACCAACACCACTATCATATTCTATACATGCCATTATCTACCACCAACACCACTATCATATTCTATACATGCCATTATCTACCACCAACACCACTATCATATTCTATACATGCCATTATCTACCACCAACACCACTATCATATTCTATACATGCCATTATCTACCACCAACACCACTATCATATTCTATACATGCCATTATCTACCACCAACACCACTATCATATTCTATACATGCCATTATCTACCACCAACACCACTATCATATTCTATACATGCCATTATCTACCACCAACACCACTATCATATTCTATACATGCCATTATCTACCACCAACACCACTATCATATTCTATACATGCCATTATCTACCACCAACACCACTATCATATTCTATACATGCCATTATCTACCACCAACACCACTATCATATTCTATACATGCCATTATCTACCACCAACACCACTATCATATTCTATACATGCCATTATCTACCACCAACACCACTATCATATTCTATACATGCCATTATCTACCACCAACACCACTATCATATTCTATACATGCCATTATCTACCACCAACACCACTATCATATTCTATACATGCCATTATCTACCACCAACACCACTATCATATTCTATACATGCCATTATCTACCACCAACACCACTATCATATTCTATACATGCCATTATCTACCACCAACACCACTATCATATTCTATACATGCCATTATCTACCACCAACACCACTATCATATTCTATACATGCCATTATCTACCACCAACACCACTATCATATTCTATACATGCCATTATCTACCACCAACACCACTATCATATTCTATACATGCCATTATCTACCACCAACACCACTATCATATTCTATACATGCCATTATCTACCACCAACACCACTATCATATTCTATACATGCCATTATCTACCACCAACACCACTATCATATTCTATACATGCCATTATCTACCACCAACACCACTATCATATTCTATACATGCCATTATCTACCACCAACACCACTATCATATTCTATACATGCCATTATCTACCACCAACACCACTATCATATTCTATACATGCCATTATCTACCACCAACACCACTATCATATTCTATACATGCCATTATCTACCACCAACACCACTATCATATTCTATACATGCCATTATCTACCACCAACACCACTATCATATTCTATACATGCCATTATCTACCACCAACACCACTATCATATTCTATACATGCCATTATCTACCACCAACACCACTATCATATTCTATACATGCCATTATCTACCACCAACACCACTATCATATTCTATACATGCCATTATCTACCACCAACACCACTATCATATTCTATACATGCCATTATCTACCACCAACACCACTATCATATTCTATACATGCCATTATCTACCACCAACACCACTATCATATTCTATACATGCCATTATCTACCACCAACACCACTATCATATTCTATACATGCCATTATCTACCACCAACACCACTATCATATTCTATACATGCCATTATCTACCACCAACACCACTATCATATTCTATACATGCCATTATCTACCACCAACACCACTATCATATTCTATACATGCCATTATCTACCACCAACACCACTATCATATTCTATACATGCCATTATCTACCACCAACACCACTATCATATTCTATACATGCCATTATCTACCACCAACACCACTATCATATTCTATACATGCCATTATCTACCACCAACACCACTATCATATTCTATACATGCCATTATCTACCACCAACACCACTATCATATTCTATACATGCCATTATCTACCACCAACACCACTATCATATTCTATACATGCCATTATCTACCACCAACACCACTATCATATTCTATACATGCCATTATCTACCACCAACACCACTATCATATTCTATACATGCCATTATCTACCACCAACACCACTATCATATTCTATACATGCCATTATCTACCACCAACACCACTATCATATTCTATACATGCCATTATCTACCACCAACACCACTATCATATTCTATACATGCCATTATCTACCACCAACACCACTATCATATTCTATACATGCCATTATCTACCACCAACACCACTATCATATTCTATACATGCCATTATCTACCACCAACACCACTATCATATTCTATACATGCCATTATCTACCACCAACACCACTATCATATTCTATACATGCCATTATCTACCACCAACACCACTATCATATTCTATACATGCCATTATCTACCACCAACACCACTATCATATTCTATACATGCCATTATCTACCACCAACACCACTATCATATTCTATACATGCCATTATCTACCACCAACACCACTATCATATTCTATACATGCCATTATCTACCACCAACACCACTATCATATTCTATACATGCCATTATCTACCACCAACACCACTATCATATTCTATACATGCCATTATCTACCACCAACACCACTATCATATTCTATACATGCCATTATCTACCACCAACACCACTATCATATTCTATACATGCCATTATCTACCACCAACACCACTATCATATTCTATACATGCCATTATCTACCACCAACACCACTATCATATTCTATACATGCCATTATCTACCACCAACACCACTATCATATTCTATACATGCCATTATCTACCACCAACACCACTATCATATTCTATACATGCCATTATCTACCACCAACACCACTATCATATTCTATACATGCCATTATCTACCACCAACACCACTATCATATTCTATACATGCCATTATCTACCACCAACACCACTATCATATTCTATACATGCCATTATCTACCACCAACACCACTATCATATTCTATACATGCCATTATCTACCACCAACACCACTATCATATTCTATACATGCCATTATCTACCACCAACACCACTATCATATTCTATACATGCCATTATCTACCACCAACACCACTATCATATTCTATACATGCCATTATCTACCACCAACACCACTATCATATTCTATACATGCCATTATCTACCACCAACACCACTATCATATTCTATACATGCCATTATCTACCACCAACACCACTATCATATTCTATACATGCCATTATCTACCACCAACACCACTATCATATTCTATACATGCCATTATCTACCACCAACACCACTATCATATTCTATACATGCCATTATCTACCACCAACACCACTATCATATTCTATACATGCCATTATCTACCACCAACACCACTATCATATTCTATACATGCCATTATCTACCACCAACACCACTATCATATTCTATACATGCCATTATCTACCACCAACACCACTATCATATTCTATACATGCCATTATCTACCACCAACACCACTATCATATTCTATACATGCCATTATCTACCACCAACACCACTATCATATTCTATACATGCCATTATCTACCACCAACACCACTATCATATTCTATACATGCCATTATCTACCACCAACACCACTATCATATTCTATACATGCCATTATCTACCACCAACACCACTATCATATTCTATACATGCCATTATCTACCACCAACACCACTATCATATTCTATACATGCCATTATCTACCACCAACACCACTATCATATTCTATACATGCCATTATCTACCACCAACACCACTATCATATTCTATACATGCCATTATCTACCACCAACACCACTATCATATTCTATACATGCCATTATCTACCACCAACACCACTATCATATTCTATACATGCCATTATCTACCACCAACACCACTATCATATTCTATACATGCCATTATCTACCACCAACACCACTATCATATTCTATACATGCCATTATCTACCACCAACACCACTATCATATTCTATACATGCCATTATCTACCACCAACACCACTATCATATTCTATACATGCCATTATCTACCACCAACACCACTATCATATTCTATACATGCCATTATCTACCACCAACACCACTATCATATTCTATACATGCCATTATCTACCACCAACACCACTATCATATTCTATACATGCCATTATCTACCACCAACACCACTATCATATTCTATACATGCCATTATCTACCACCAACACCACTATCATATTCTATACATGCCATTATCTACCACCAACACCACTATCATATTCTATACATGCCACTATCCTTCACTAACACCACTATCATATTATATACATGCCACTATCTACCACCAACACCACTATCATATTCTATACATGCCACTATCCTTCACCAACACCACTATCACATTATATACATTATCACAAATTTCCAGCAGCAAAGAATCATGCCAATCTCAAATCATACCTAAGGGAGTAATGTAGGAAAATTAGTTAGAAGTTTTCTCTTGTTAAGATTTCGAAAGTCAGTGTAGCAGCAACAACAGGGTCTAAAAATTCACTGCAATCAAACATTGGAAGAGTGATTTTCAAATATTGGAAGAGTGATTTTCAAATATGATTTATCATATGATATGCATAAATAGAGAATAATTGTTAGATGAAATCATAATTTCATTTTTTCCCCACAAATAAACTATTGTGAAAGGACTACAAACTAAACCATCTTTACCGGCTCAAACATGAATGAATGAAGGTCCTCCTACTGGGATCAGCATCATGTAGAACCACCTCTCCAAAATAAAGAAAAAATAAACGAATTTCCTGAGTAAAACTGTAGAATAAAAGAACAATGCTTACATTAGCACATATGTAAGCAGAATGATGAGGGGAAGAACTAGGAGAGAGGTAAATATCAAGCACCAAAAATACTTCAACATTCCAAATAAATAGTAATTACAAGTTAATAACACCTGCAATAAATTTATGGTCATTTTTTTCCATGTTTTGTTTGGTTCTGTTTTGAATGAGAACCATCATGGCTCAAGCTTTGACAGTTTCTTAAGCTAGACAAGGTCTCTTCTTTTTTTATAACAAAACAACTAACTCATTGCAGCAAGCAAACATATAAATTCCTCTCAAAGAAAGTATTTTCTCCCCCCAACCTAAACGATGCATTGTCCTCAATGTAAAAGACAAAATCACAAAGGTTATGAGATTACCTTAAATAATGAACCATGTCTATATATATATATATATATTTTTTTTTTGAGCGTCAACAAAAAATTTATTAAAAAAGAAAAGATGAATCATGAACCTACAAGGGATTATTGCCAAAAACACAAGGGAAAAAAATTACAAACGAAAAACTAACGACTCCTAAAAGTAACAATGCTTTTATTATTATGTTTCTGGGTTTCAATAAATAGGGCCTTTTAATTCAATGGACTCCTCTCCTCTTCAGGTGGGAAATTCTCCAAAACTGGTTTAAGACGTTGGCCAGTCACTTTAAAAACATTACCATTCCTGGGATTTTCAATCTCAACGGCCCCATGAGAAAAAACAGTTTTAACTATGAAAGGGCCGGTCCATCTAGATCTCAATTTACCAGGAAACAAATGTAGTCTAGTTTTATACAAAAGAACCTTTTTGTGAAGGCTCAACAATTCATTTGAGTACAAACAATATTAAATTAAAAACATATCATATACAATGACACAGGGAGGACAAATCAATCGACTGGGGGCCCTTTTTTCTTTCAAAACAGCACCCCTTTTCTGCTCCCTTATCTACAAAAATATGAAATCTTGCCTTTAGGCAATAGCAATATTATCTTTTATTCAATGAAAAGCTACAAACACAAGACTGTTGTGAGTAAAAAGGTATATATATTATGTAGAGGGTTAGAAAATTAAGATAAAAATTACCATCTTGTTGCGCTGAATTCGAGCAGCCCAAGCACCCTTGACAACATTGCGGTCAGATCTAGTGTTCTTGCTATTATCTAAGTCACCCAATATATATTACATAAAAGGAACAAATAAGGAACAAAAGATGAGTAGTAATTAAAAGGAAAAATAAATAAATATTTGAAGAGCAAAATCAAAATACAAAAAGACCGGAGGTACAATGAAATCTTGTCTAACCTTTGAGAGAAGTTTTGTGGATGCTATGAGATGATTTCAAAGCAAACCGAGTCTTATGGGCCTGGTTGAGCAATTTATATTGTTGATGGCTCAAATGTAGTTTTTCTAAAAATTTAAATTAAATACATTAAATCACAATTAAATATAAATTGAGAGAATGAATATAATATCCAAAATTCCTAGAATAACTACGTAATTTTAAGCATTCATCACACCTCCCAACCAGCTTTAATTTTAGAACCTAGCAATTAAGGCGACTAAAATAAAATCAAAAAGAAAAATAAAAGCAACTACTCTAAACCACTTCCGCAAGAAATCACGATTGAATTTAGCACATGCAACAAGCCCTTAATCCAATAGATTACCCCTCATGGACGAGTTAAAGTCTCGTGTTTCCAAAGATGTTACCCACAAACATCCAAAAATTTCTTTACTAAAACGACTTCTTTCATTCTCATGCCAAGGTTAAAGAACCAGACATGAATTTCACAACCTTAACAAGACAACCAATCAAAGTTCAAGACACTAGCAGCAAGTAAAGAAATCTCATGACATTCAGAATTTGGCGTGTGTGAAAAAGTTTAGCCAACACATACACAACCTTAGCCTTAAAGTGAAATATAACCCAAATCTCTTTCTGAAACATGCTTCGACTCAAATCTCACCAGTTATTGCACTCAACAAATAAATCACTCGGAATATGGTGCAAAAATTGCTCTCAATATATGCGAGTAGAACAATGTAAATCAAAGCTAAAATAATCCCGCATACTAATTTTTTTGAAAAACGCTAATATGAAAAAATAAATAAATAGTCTCATGAATGGAATATCAAATACTAAGAATTAAAATTACCACACCATCACCCCAATCCATCATGTCCACTTGTAAACTATACCACACTCAAGATCAAATAGGACTTTTATTTGGTTGTAATGCTTGGGTTGAGGAATTACGAAAAAATAATAAAAAGCCAAAGGTGAATAAAAAAAAGGACGTCTCAGAGACAATTGGCATAAAAATAAACACAATTAGAGCATTATTCCAAATGCCTTGCTCTTTCTATTAC
>NW_021027114.1:104582-215549 GCF_004153795.1 Camellia sinensis
GAGGGACACATTGAAACTTTAAGAAAGCTTTTGTATGTATATAAACTTTTGGTGACAACACTTGGGTTGGGCCTCAAGTGGCACCCCAAGTTTGTAGAAGGGAAGAGTTATGGACAAAATGAACCTTAACCCAAACCGCCACACGCACGCACACGCGCCGCCGCCGTTCGACCAGGCCTGGTCGTGGATGCGGGTTGTGGGTCGGATCAATTCTTATATTAATTTTTTGGACAAAATTCATTTGAATTTTTTCCAAAGATTTTTTGCCAGAAATTTAATTCAAATTTGAATTCTAGATTTTTGTCCATTTCTAGTCCAAAATTCAAATCAAAGAAATAACTATATCGAAAACAATAATGCTAGGTATCATGAAAACAATGTCATGAAAAGTTTTCATGAAGATTCTCCACCATTGGATTAGATTATAGTGTTTGTAGTGTTTTATTGTATGTTATGCATTCACCATTGGATTAGTTTCATGAAGTTTTTCATGATATTTATTTCATGATATGTAGTATTACCCTATGGAAAAATGGAATATTTAATGTAGATTCTTACACGTGATTATGTTGTATATTTCATATGATAGCAGGAAAACATGTGCTCCTGATGAATTGTATTTTGCAAAATATTGTGTTATCAATCATATGTAATGAATAATTTGGCAAAGACTACTCATCAAATTTGATATGCATTTTATGTAACCATTTATCTGAGCTTTTATCTTCTATTACAAAGTGGGTGTTTGAGAAATGGATTTTTTTTTTAAGTTTTTTTAGTTGTAGGATATTATTGAGAAATTTTTTTTTTTTGTGTTTGGGAAGATAATTGGATTTTTTTATGGTTGGATGTGATGTTTGTGCGAGAAAAAGTGAAATGATTATGCGGTTTGATGTGATATTTTGTTTGGATTTATTTTTTTTGATTTTGGAAAACATTTGTCTTGTAGTGAAAAAAAAAAAAAAAAAAAACTCAAAACCCAAGTTCCCAAACACCGCAAAAGTCGATGATATAAACATAGTATTTTTGTAAAGGCTACGACCAATGTTATGCATGTCATTTATATTTTTGTAGACGTATTTTTAAGTAAGTTGCGTAGATCTAAGATGTCGGTCGGGAGCGAACACAAGGGGGATTAGAAGGTGTTGTGGTCCCTGCAAGTAGGGATGTAATAATGGTCCGGCTTGGCTCATCCAGGTCTAGGTTTGGGCCGGCCCAAGTAGGCTTCACGAGCTCTTGCCTTTTTAGTGGGCCGGCCCGGCCCATGGGCCAAAAGGTGGGGCCCAGAACCAAGCCCAAGCCCACTCATAATAGGGCCGAGCCTAGGGCTAGGGCTAGGGCTAGGGCTTGGGTTGCGGGCCGGGCCTAGTCGAGTTTTTTTTTTAATTAGGAATAAAAATTTTTAAAAAAATTATACCAGAGTATTTTAGTTAAGATTAATGAGATATTTTGTTTGGTTATATAATGTTACATAGTGATATTTTGGCAAGTGGTGATTTTAGTCTAAAAGCCAAAAAGTCACTAAAAAAATCAAAAATCTTACAATTTTTATCTTACAAATTTATGCATTGTGCCTGTAAATGTTTTAATAATTGTTTTCAAACCTACAAACTTACAAACCTATAAACCTATAAATGTTTTCAAGTTCAAGTCTATTTTTTTTAAAAAATAATAATAATTAAAAAAAATTAATAATTTAAATATGACTGATGCTTGCAAGTTTGCCATCATTGTCATGGGTACAATGTTGTCATTGTCATTGTCACGGGTATAAAAATTAATTATTTATATTATTTTTTCAAATCTTTTCGTAAAAAATAAAAAAGTTTTTCCCAAACATACAATTTTTTTATATCATATTTTAGCCAAAAAGTTAAAAAATTACTAAAAAATCATGTTTCCAAACGAGGCCTTAAATTTAATTATGTATGACTTATGTTTTTTTAATTATGAACTTATAACTAAAAAAGTATGCAATTATGTAATTTTTTTTTTATTTTGAAATGAATAATTTTATATATATGAAAATGAAAATCGCAATATTACAATATTGAATTATTTATATACTAACATTTATTGAATGAATAATTTTTATTTCAAAATAAAATAAAATATTACAAAAATTAATATTATTATATAAATTAGGGTAGATTACTGATGATGGTAAAGCAATTGTATCACTATAGGTCAAACACATTCCAATTAGGTTGCCACATACTAACCTACCAATAATTTGCATTATACTCCATCTCAATAATCTAATACAAAAAAAAAAAAAAAAAAAAAAAAAAAAAAAAAAAAAAAAAAAAAAAAAAAAAAAAAAAAAAAACAAAACAAAAACAAAATGAATGAAATAAATTGTTGATCAATCATCGAAGGAGACAAACATTTCAATCGCGTTGCCCGGGGATATGTTATCCAAATAATTTTGAATTTGCTCATTTTCACAATAATTTTGTCTTCTTGTAAGCCCATGCATATGATCTTCGGATATCATCAGTGCCTCAACCATTTCGGGTGAAAGCCTGCTCCGGTAATCGCTCAGCACCTGTCCACCTGCACTAAAAGCTATTTCCGAAGCAACAATAGAAATAGGAACGATTAGTATATCATGGGTCATCTGTGAAATCACATGTCACATAGTTTCATTTTGTTTCAATCATTCCAAAATGTCAAAATCATCGGAATCCTCCACTGACGGGCTTTCCAAATAACGTTGTAGTTCAAAACTACTTATACTTAATCTCCCGCCTCGAGATGAGGCTGTTAGTGTAGTGTGTGTGGGTGTTTTTACAGATGTAGTTGCCCTATATTTTTCAAATAATCTATTGCATGTTTGTATAATAGGGGCAAACTATGTTTGATTAACAAAAAGACGCTCTAAAAATTCTTGTAAACTAATTTTTTTACACCTAGGGTCAATTATTATGGCTAAGCCTAATAGATGAGCCAAAATATCAAAATATTTATCAAATTTTTCTTTCATTGAAGTAATAATGGTTATATAATATTCATTACCTATATATTTTACGAAAACTTTAATTATTTCTGCTAGCATATGTAAAACAAATTGTGCAGTAGAAATATATATATAAGAAAATAATTTTGTTGAAGTATCGAAAACTTTTTAAAAAATCTTTATACAAGGCTACTTGGCGCCAATTAAGTTCGGTGGGAGTCAATACTCTTATTTATGTTGTTGCAAAAAATAAATCTATTGCTCTTTTTTGTTTATAAGCTATTTTTAATATATTATATGTTGAATTCCACCTACTATCTACATCTAAAATTAATTTTTTAAATGATATATTTTCTCGTTGACAAATTTTTCTTTATTCCAAAATTCGATTACCAGAAGACATAATAGTAACAACTCCATTTTTTTATAACAAGTATGGAAGTCTCATACACATGCATAGCTTCTTTAACAATCAAATTTAAAATGGGTACAACAACGAACATGAAATAAATCATAATCAACAAATAATTATAAAGCTGATTTTAAATGGGCTATAATTTGATTATAATATGATACATTATCTAAACTAATCATAAATATTTTATTTTGTAAAGCCCACTCATATAATACATTTCTTATTTGTACACCAAGCGAATGACCAGTGTATAGAAGTTCAATTAATTTAAATGAAATAATTTTTTTATTTAATTTCCAATGATTATCAATAAAATGTGCAGTAATACCTTGATATTCAAAATCATTATTTAACCACAGATTAGATGTTAAACAAACTTTTCGATTCAAATTTTTAAAGATGTCAAATAATTCACTTTTAACATCCTTAAATTTCTTTAAAATCCTGTTTTTAGTAGTATTTCTTGAAAAACTTTGATATTGCAGTGCAAAACTTTCGTGAATCATTTCAGTAAAATCGGGACACTCACTAATAGTAAAATGTTGTTCTTTTTTAATAAAATAATCAACTACATAATTTTATATACGTATAGGATCATATAAAAATGTTTGCAAATTACTAGTTGATGAAACCCCTAATTGCATTTGACTTCGAATATCAGGTCATTGATTTTGTTAATGTTAGCATGCCTTTTTAGATGACTAGTACCCCCTGCAGATGCAACACTAAGTAAATTTATACAATATTTATATTTTGCTTTAAATGTAATTGTACCATCAGGATTATTTATAGATATTTTTTTAGAATGTTTCCAAACACTACTACTTTTGCTCCTAGATGATGACCCAACTGTTGGAAGAGGGATATTAGAAGGAGCATCAACAGATTCATGTTGTGTAGTATATGTATCAATATTGACATAAACATTAGGCATATTAGGATCAATAGTAATGTAAGTAAAACAATATATAAGAATTAACAATTAATTTAAATAATGTGTAAATACAATCTGTAAAAAATAATAATTAATATATGTGCACAAATAATTAATGAAAGAAATAAGTAGCTAATAAATTTAATTAAACTAATTAATGTTACCGACTAGCGAATGCGATACAGAAATTTGCTTTATAGCAATCCCGGTTTTGCCCCGACCTTCTTTGTGTTCCGGACTCGGGTTCCGTGATTGAATACTGTATCCATGTCTTGTTTTTCTCTTTTGACTCTTTGTATTTGAGTTTTGGAACTTGTTGGGCGTGTTTGGAACATGTTGGTTGTTAGTTGGGTTAGATTGTTGTTGCCCAAATTTTGGTCTCTTTGCTCGAGCGAGCCTTGTGTAGTTTTTTCGCTCAAGCGAGGTTTCTTGTGCTCGAGCGAGGTTTAAGGGTCTTCAAGTTTCTCTTCTAGACGCAGTTTTTCTGGGAAGGGGAGAGTTCTTCGCTCGAGCGAAGCTTTTTGCGCTCGAGCGAGTCTGGTGAAATTGCTTCTTCGCTTGAGCAAGACTTCTTGTGCTCGAGCGTGCGTATGCGTCTGTAGCAGACCTAAAGCTTTGCATTCTATGCTCGAGCGACGCTTCTTGCGCTCGAGCGAGGTCACTTGTTGTGTTTGGTCGCTCGAACGACGACTCCTTCACTCGAGCGAAGACCACGTATATCAGTTCGCAGCAGAGGATTCTTGTATCACTTTTTGAATCTCTTCTCACTCAAAAATCGTAATTTGGTAGCTCCTCTCTTTAAAACTCTCTCTCTCTTTCTACAAATACTCTTTGATCTAAGCATAATTACCCTACTCTCTTTGAGAAAAAGGTAGAGCAACTCGTAGGCTTCCATTTGATCCAAGAAAGTTTGAGTTTTGGGTATCTTCAAAGTTCCTCATTCTCTCATTTGGGCTTCTACACTTGAGGTAGGGATATTTTACTCTTTAATATGGGTTTTAACCTAGGTATTTTCCATTTGGTATAAATGGCGGGATTTGGGAAGGTTTGGGTGAAGTTAGGGTTTGGGTTTCAATTTTGAAAGAGGGGTTTTCTATATCTGGCTTGATATGTGTATGTGAGGTCTTGAATATGAGGTTACTTGAGTGTAATTGGTGAAATTGGGTCTTGGGGTTGATATTTGGAAAAGATAGGAGATTTGCCATAATATGAGTTAAATAAATTATTTGCATAAATGATGAAATTGATATGAGAAATATGAAATTGGGAGGATGTATAAATGAAACGTGTAGTTGGATTTGATAAATCACTCACCTATGGAAAATATGATAAATTATCTGTTTGATAGATTGTATATCTGTTTAGAAATAACTGTTTTGGGCTATCGGTGGAGAATAGCTATGATTGTTGTAGAAACTGCATGATGAGTAGGTAAATTGAAACTAATCACGCGGATTATGTTATTGAATATGACGCTTTGATTAAATTGTTGAATATGTAAGTTTGGTAGTCATTGTACATGACACGTTCTTAAATACATTGTATATGTATCTTTGTTTGGGAGGAGATAAGGGATGTACTCCATTGTTTGGGAGAAGATATGGGAGTACTCCATTGGAAATTAAGTTGGCTGGAGTGTCCAGGGTGAAAGTCCCGAAATCTTATATATATATATATGGGTGTCGGTTCCCTCGGATGCGATTCCGTAAAATGGCAAGAAAATAGAAGTGTTGGATTGATGAGTGTATTGAATTGTGAACCATTGAGTTGTAAATCTCATTTTGGTTGATTAGATAATTATGCAATTTGGTTAATAGATTCTCCCGAAATGGTTAAATGGAAATGAATCGAGGTATGGTTATCTATATTGAATGATCTTAGAAAGAACATGTGTTGGTTAAGAGTATTACACATTTATCTGATGTTTATATCTTAGTTAAAGCTCATATATTGTTTTAGCATATCTGTACTAGGCTTTGGCTCACCCTACTTGGGAAACCATTTTCAGGTACATGTGACATGCCGCCTCCAAGGACATAGCTTGGGAGGTTTAGGGGATGAAGGCTCAATTTTGTTATGTCTTTTTGTGTTAAATGTTTACTCAAGCCGAGGGCTTTATTTGTAAGAGCTAGGAGTCTTTAGTTGTAACCAAGTGATAACTTGGAAAGATGTAAGCTCTTAGGGCGTTTATTTTGTTGTAAATCAATTAGTGTTACATGCTGTAGTTTCAGAATGAACATTTATGAAAGTGTAATGCATGTAATACCTTTTGTAATATAAACTCTGATGAATAAAAGTAATATATTTCATATTATGCTTATGAATCTCTTGGATTATATTATTCTCTTTATTTTGAGGGCGTTACAGCTTCTTCTGATAAAAGTTTATTGTTGCACAATTGCAGTTGTCACTTAGGGATGACACTTCAAAATTGAGAGTTGAGAGAGATTGAAAGATTAAGAGAGATTAAAAGAGTTTAAGCGAGAGAGGAAAAATTATTTGTTGTGAGATTTATTTTGAAAAATGAAAGATATTTATAGTAGTTTTAATTATGACCGTTTGTATACATATTACTGTTTGAGTTGAGTGATTGATGAGGAGATGCAACAGACCAGTTTCGGCTAGGCTAGTAGGGATAGGCGGAACAGACCAAAGTAGGCTGGGCTCCCACACTCTCTCTCTCTCTCTCTCTCTCTCTCTCTCTCTCTCTCCCACTTTTCAAAGAAAAAAACTATTATTGGTTTGATTTTAATTTAATAAACTATTATTATTTTCTATTTTATTTTTAAATTATTAATGTTATTTATTTAATTATATAAATTTTTATTTTTACAAGATTAATTTTTATTTAATTATTTTAATTATTTATTTTGATAAGATCAATCTTTTTATTTATTTTATTTTTTTAATTATTTAATCATAACAAGTTGTTTTTATTTTTATTTTTTGAAAATTGACCATTAGTAGAGAAAGAGCTGGACGGGTGGGCTGAGCCGGACGCAGCTCTTGAATTTTTTTTGGCCTAGCTAGGCCAACGTGACGGGCTAATGGGCCGGGTCCTAAATGGAAGGCCCAGACCCAGGCCCAAGGTATTGGGCTGGACTCGGACTCGAACCTAACCAGGCTGAAACGGGCCAAACCTACCTCGAGATTTGGGCCACCCACATATCTCCAGCCATTTTTACACCCCTAATTCTAATAATTGCTAAACAATTGTATTTGTCTTGTTCAAACAGCTGCTGATATACGATGGGAATCGGGCCACAATCCATGATGTCGATCAGAGTTAGGGATTGGTTTCTCCTACTGCACCATTATCGTTTTGTTTTTCTAGTTTTAGATTGATGGTGTTTACACGAGCTTCCGAGAATTAAAATTAAAGGAAAAAAAAAATCGAGACACTTGTAATAAAATAAATTTTTAATTTTTAATTTTAATTTTTGGATTTGTTTAAATTTAAATCATTCGTATATTTTCGTTTAGTAACATTGAGAAAATATATATATATATATATTTAAACCATTAAACTTAATGTAGGTGTATATAAAATGTTTAAAATACTCTTTATCATTGAATTTAATGACTAAAATATTTTTTTTCTAATCGATTTTACTTCACAAAACTAGAAAAACGATTTAAATTAAACATCAATTAAAATATTATAGTTTAAATTGATAAAATTTAAAATTTATTTTGTTACAAAGATCAAACTCTAAGAGTTGTTTTTATCATTTCTCCTAAAATAAATTTGGGAAAATTATACATCAGTGGGACTTTCACAAAATATTTAATAATTTTTTTTTATAAATTTAAGTATTAATATTTATAAAATTTAATATTGATTTATTTATTTATTAATTTTTTTTTTTTTGTTTGAAAAGATACACAGCGTTTTAATTTCTCCAATAAACTGTATCCGTGGTTGTCGCGTGCAGGGGTTCACATTAAGTACCGAAGACTACTAATGGAAAAATGGAATATTTAATGTAGATTCTTACACGTGATTGTGTTGTATATTTCATATGATAGTAGGAAAACATGTGCTCTTGATGAATTGTATTTTGCAAAATACATTGTGTTATCAATCATATGTAATGAATAATTTGGCAAAGACTACTCATCAAATTTGATATGCATTTTATGCGACCATTTATCTGAGCTCTGGGCATTTTATGGAGATTGATAGGCTTTGGCAAAATGATCTCAGGGCTTTAGGCTTAAATTCGATGGAGCTTTCTTTTGCTTGATGTAGATTTTTGTCTCTACAACTTGATTTATGTATGTAGAATTGTGTGGAGAATTGTACGTAAAATTCTTGTGGATATCACCCTATTTATAGGAATGGATAGAAGGGAGTCCTAATAGACATTAACTCCTTTGGTAATTATTTCTGATTTATTTAGAGATAAATACCAAAATATCACTTTAATGGTATGCTATAATTTTATTGGCTTGACCACCTCAAAATACTCGCACCACATACACTAGAGGTGTTCGTGGTTCGGTTTGGGACGGTTTGCGGTTCAGTTTGGACCCGCCCGTATCTATACGGTTTGGGAAAAAGTCAAACTGCAAGCACCCACAGTGCAATTTGCGGTTTGTGCAGATAGGGTTCGCAGATGTACAGGCAGTTGAAAGCGGTTTGCGGATTAGACTTTTTTTTCAAAAATTTAATTCCAATACCACAGATTTAATTCAAAAAACACAGATTCAATTCCAAAAAATAAAAAATAAAAAATAGAGAGATAGATCTGTTTGCATAAATACAGATTCAATTTCTACATCTCATAGATTTGTTGCTACAAAAAAAAAAAAAAAATCAGATTTAATTCCAAACAAACACACAAATTCAATTTCAACTTCTCACAGATCTGTTGCTACAAAAATAAAAATAAAAAAAAATAAAAATAACAGATTTGATTGCATAAAATAAATAGATCTGATAAGATGAGAGAGTGAGGGAGACAGATCAGAGAGAGAGAGAGATCTAATATGTTGCAAAAAAAATCAAAGATCGGGGAGAGAGAGAGAGAGAGAGAGAGAGACAGAGACAGAGACAGAGACAGAGAGATAGGCTTACCTGTGAGGTCGATCGGTGCGATGAGACAGTGAGGTCGATCGATTGATCTTGTGATGAAAGAGAGTCGATCGATGTAGATGTAAAACGAGAGAGTGAGAGACTGATGAGATGAGAGAGTGAGGGAGACATATCAGAGAGAGAGAGATCTGATATGTTACAAAAAAATCAAAGATCGAAGAGAGAGAGAGAGACTTAAAGAGAGAGAGAGGCTTACCTGTGAGGTCAATCGGTGCGATGAGAGAGTGAGGTCGATTGGTCGATCTTGCGATGAGAGAGAGTCGATCGGTACAGATGAAAAACGAGAGAGTAAGAGAGAGATTGATGAGATGAGAGAGTGATGGAGATAGATGAGAGAGTTCGTGTTTTTGAGTTTGAGAAATATATTAGGGTTTTTTCGGTTTGTTATAGATGAAGTGAGATAAATAGTCATATTTGAAATATAAAAAAAAAAAGGGTTAATGCGGGCCGGTTGGGTGGGTGCTGTTCAAACCCGCAACCTAAAAATCAGATAAAATCCAAACCGCACCCGACTTTAATATGTTTACGAAACTGCCCATATGTGTGTTGGTCGGATCGGGCATGACGGTTTGGGCGGGTCGGATAACCTTACGCCTAGCCCTAACATACACGTCTTTCTTCCCATTCACTCTCCCTCTTCAATTCATTTCTCAAAAAACCTCTCTTTCTCTCACTCCTCTCTCTTCATCTACAGAAATTCTAAATCAAATCTAATTCATGCAAACAATCATAAACTTTGAGGGTTTTTATTTATTTATTTATTTATTTTGACATTTTATGAAAAAAATATAAAAAAAAATAAATATGTGATTTGATTTAAAAAAATAAAAAAACCAAAAAGCAGACTTGTTTCTAACTTTTCAAAATAGGACAAACACTGACGTATTTTGAAAATTAGATTAAAAATCAATTTTTTTAAAACTTTTTTGAGTTGTATTATCTCTTTATATTTTGACACATTTTTTTTCAAAAAATCAAAAAAAAAAAAAAAAAAACAAAAAAAAAAAGGGTTTAATTTTTACCTGCCTCTCAAAGTAGGCCAATGAAGCCAAGAACAACATTACATACATAAAATTCCAAAAAAGAATGAAACAGATTGAGTTCGCACTCACAGAGATGTTCGAGTCTACGAAAAAACCCACGCTCTCTCTTCTCTTTCTCTGACCTCATCACCACGAACACTAACACACCCACCGCCGGCACCCAATCGCCGTTGACCTCCGCTACTTCCACGACTTCGGCTTCGTCGTCGCCCTCAGCCACTCCTTCCGTCGCCGCAAGATCTTCGACCTCTGCCCCTCCTTCGTCTCTCTCCTCGAAACCCTAATCCAACGACGAACTCCCTTCGGCGATGGCGTAGTTGGCGGCAGTGGACGGCAAGGTCGGAGAGGAGTGAGAGAGCGTAGAGAGATGGATCGGCGGTTTCAATATAGGATTTGGTGAAGATGTTCCGAGTCAACTCAAAGTCGTGTTTGGCGAGTTATGAGACTAACACCGCTCATATCATGCCTTATTAACTCGGTAAAAAAACACTGCTATAAACTCAAACTCTCTCAATTCACTAATTTTGTTTGACATACCGAGATAGATACTTCACAGGCTGCAGATTAGAAAGAAATTTATTGAAAAGCAAGAGAAACTTTCATTTTTGGTATGAAATTATAGGAAGATTTGGTCAAAGGCAATCGAATTTTCATCATTTTCTTCTTGTTGTGAGATTATAATATTTGGATTTAAAATTGAGTTGGAAGTTTTGTTTTGGTATGAAATTACATAAAGAATTGGTCAAAGGGAATCAGATATGTGAACGCGGCTTTTCCAGCTATGGCTTTCTAATTTTTCGTCTTCTTCTTCCTCCCTGCTTTTCCAGCAACTTTTGCAGATCTGTTTATTATTATTTAAACAGATCATTATTGGTTTCAACAGATCAAACATCTTTTAATAGATAAAAAATTGAATTGTTATTTTAACAGATAAAAAATTAAATAGACAAAAAACAAATGAATAGATAGTTTCAACGGATAAGAAAAAGATAAAAATTTAACAGATAAGAAAATATTTGAACAGAAAGTCAAAAAAATTAAATAGATAGAAAAAAATGAACAGATAGGAAAATAAGTTGGACAGATAGAAAATAATTTGACAAATTGATACAAATTGAATTGATAGGTTCAAAAAAATTAAATAGATAAAAAATATTCAACAAATAGATTAAGGGCTACAATTAAAAACAAAATGTTTTTCAAAATAATAAAATGTATTTTTCACCATAATATTTTACCAGGGGTATAATTCTCACCAAGAAAAAATACTTCCATGATCTAATGCCTTATGCCTTGTTTTTTTTTTTTGTTTTTTTGAACAAGGACATGCCATGAGGCTAAACAGAAGAGTCAGAACTCAACAACTCAGAAAGAGCAAGAAGAGGACTCCTAACCCAATTGAGATGAGCTCTTGCTAGTCAGTGGGCTACATAATTGGCCTATATTGGGATCCAAGCAAAGGATAGGTTAGACTTGGAGCTCAAAGACTGAATATCTTGAATAATAGCCAGACAATTCCATGGAGGGACCAATTCCAAAACACAAAGTTCAATTACTGCCTTGTTGTCACTCTCTACTTGAACGTTAGAAATAGCCAAGGCTTGAGAGAACAAACACGCTAAACGGATAGCTTGAGCTTCCCCTTATTGAATTGAAGATACAAGAACAGACAAGATAACACCATAAACCAAATTGCCCTACCCATCTCTCAAAATAACAGCCAAGACAGCTCGATCATCATGTATAGAGAAGCTAGTGTCACAATTAATCTTCAAAGATCCTGGTAAAGGATGAACCCACCTAGAATGAGGATTGTTTTCGATAGAGCTCAATTGAGTAGGACTCTGAGATCGATCCAAAGCACTATTAACATCCCTCCAATACGAGGACACTAGTCGCACAACCTGATGAGGATCAACATAGCTCTCTTTGAAAACCCAATCATTCTTAGCTTTCCAAATGTACCAACCAACCCTAGTAGTCTTGCCTACTAACTCTCTTCAATTTGAATCATTCAAGCAATTCTGCATGATAGATAAAGTCCGTTGAATCGCTTATGCAATAGGCTCATTCCCAAACCTACAACCCAAGTCACTGCCTAACCACACAGCTCTTGTCCAATTGCAATGAAAAAAAAGGTGCTCAATGGACTCAGAATCATATTGGCAAATAGGACAGTTTTGTGAAGAGGCATAATTCCGACGGAAAAGATTTTCGTTGGTTGCTAATTTATTACAAGAAACAAGCCACATAAAATTCTGAATCTTTAGAGGGACTTTAAGGGACCGGATGAGCTTCTAGAATATTTTGGTGGCTGAATAGAAGCCGATGCTGATGAGCTTCTAGCTTGCTGTGAGTCTTTAATGGTCACATGATACCCACTCTTAACTTCGTAAGAGCATTTGCTCGTAAAATGGCAGAAGGTATCATCATTCCCCTCTAAACAAATTAGAATAACAGAGTTTTTCCAAACATTCTCTGGGCTAACAATACTCTGGAGTTTACTTCTGTCCCATTCGAACTTGTTCTGATTGATAACATCACTTACGAGCTGTACTTGACATGTTAACTCTAGCCCACATGGAGGAATTAATAATTGGTTGGCTCAAAGTCAAGAAGTAGGAGGGAAGATGGCAGGTGGCAAACCCAATTACTCCTTTCTCTTGACTTTGTTTCCTTCTTCCTGTGTACATATATAGATGCTGAGAGGAAGAGAAAACAAGGCAACACAGATAAAATGTGTATGTAATATGTGAGTGAGAGAGTTCTATAGAGAGTTTGTGAAGTGTGAGTTCTGTAATCTCCCTCTGGGATAATTCTATATTGGATATCTCTCTCCCGTAGACGTAGACTATTGTCGAATCACGTAAATCTTTTGTGTCTCATTTTTCTGCGTGTGTGATTGATTTCTAAGTGTGCCTAATTCTAACAAGCGATATCAGAGCCTCATTGTCAATTTTTTGGAAAAATAGGGCGTGTTTTCCAGAATTGCCCAGAAATCAAGTTGCTCGAAATCAAGTTTTGAGCATACCAAGAGGAAGGTCTGGATGAGAGAAATCTAGACCTAAAAAAATCAGCCAAAAAAGGATGTATCATGTGTGGCCTAAAGTTTCACCGGAGCTTGCTAGGCTATTGCCGGAAAGTTCAGTCTGGCGAGTGGGGAAGAGGTGAAGAAAACCAAGTTGAAAAGGTTTAAATAAATATTTTGGGAACCATACATCACAAGGTGTGTCCCTAGCAGAGTGGTGTGTGTGTTTGTAAGCTAGCATGAGGTCTGGGAATGGCAATGGGGCGGGGCGGGGCTGGGGATTGCACTCCCCATCCCCGATCCCCGAAGCTACAAAACTCCCCGTCCTCGTCCCCGATCCCCGACGGGGAACCCATCAACCCCCCCACCCCGGCCCCAACGGGGATCGGGTTTCCTTGACCCCAGAAAATCCCCGTAGCTCCCTTCTCTCTCTGTTTAGCTTTCTCTCATTCTCAATAATAAATCATCAACCCAATTTTCATCATCAAATGGCAACATCATCAAACACAAAAAAAAAAAAAAAAATAATAATATGGAGACAGATTACAGATTACACACAGTGACAGGCACATACATGTATATACATAAATGGCGGGATCTGATCTTCTCAAATCTGAGATGTAAGATCTGCGGTGGTGCGGAGGAGATGGGATCTACTAAGATCTGCCCAGATCTGTCGTGGTTGGAACCGAAGCAGAAGTATGAAGGTTCGGCGGTGGCGCGGAGGAGGAGGAGGAGGAGGTGATGGAGAAGGAGGAGGCGAGGGTGTGCGTACTGCCGCGGAGGAGGAGATGACGCCGTCGCCACTGGGGAGAGGAGATCGCACTCACCGTCGCCACTGGGGAGAGGAGATGACGCCGTCACCACTGGAGAGAGGAGATCGCACTCGAATCGCCACTGGGTAGAGGAGGGAGTGAGAGAGTAGAGAGAAGAGTGAGTGCAAGAATGGATAGATCAGAGGACCTAGAGATAGAGGAGGAGATGTATATGTGAATGAATAAAGGGGGTACGAGGGTAATTTTATTTCGGGGGAGAACCGGGAGCGGGGCCGGGGCTGTGATAGCTATCCTCGTCCCCGCCCCGAAATTGATCAGGGATTCAATTTTAAATACCGTCCCCAGCCCGTCGGGAGTATTTTTAGGGAAAAAATCGCTCGTATCGGGGACGGGGGGTCGGGTCCTCGTCGGGCCGGGTTCAAATTGCCATCCCTAATGAGGTCAAGCGTTCAAAACCCTAAGCGGCATTGTAGAATTTTATTTTTGGGTAAGTTGGCGTTAGCGCCAACTCAATGCCACGTCAGATAGCACTTGTTAGCCACGTCTTCGACACGTGTCGCTAGGTCAGAGCCAACTTATCTCCAGGTCATTAGTCCAGTCATCGCCATGTGTCTGACACGTCATTGCCAGCTCAGCAAACATGTCAATAATACGCGGTTGACACGGCAACACACTAGTTGACCAATCAACTTGTCGGGTTGACCCGACCCGGTCTAGAGACAGAGGAGTTATCTGGTGCTACGCGGCTACAGTACATCTGCAGATTTGAGCCATCCAACATATTTTGGCTAGATTTGAGCCATTTGAAGTTCGATTTTGATGATCTAATAGTCATTTCCAACTATTTGGAGTATTTTGGAGAAATCCGTATGGTTATATTTTTGAATCAGAGTTTCTGTAAAAAGTAAGAAGACAATGGAAGAATCTAGTTCAACTTGAGGATCGATGATCAAATTAAATGCTTCCAATTATGGAATCTAGAAGCCGCGGATAGAAGACGTCTTATATTGTAGAGACCTGTTTGACCCTATTGCTCTAAAAAGGGTTAAATCGGAAGCAGAGAAGGATGAAGACTGGATAAAGATGAACCAGAAGACTATTGGTCAGATTAGACAATGGATAAACCACAGTGTGTTCCACCATGTCGCCTAGGAGAAAGATGCATATGTCCTCTGGACAATGTTAGAGGGAATGTACCAGTCAAAAATCGCCCGGAACAAAGCCTTAGTGATGAGAAGGCTTGTAAATCTGAAGTTGAGAATGGTGCGTCTATCACCGAGCACATCAGTGAATTCAAAAATCTAGTGAATCAGCTTGCAACCGTCAAGATGCCCTTGGATGATGAAATGCAAGCCGTACTACTACTCAGTTCTTTACCAGACAGTTGTGAGACATTGGTGGTTTCTCTCAGCAACTCTACACTAGAGGGGAAGCTGACCATGGGCATGGTAACAGATGTCATGTACAATGAAGAGACAAGGAGGAAAGACATGGGAGGTAATCAGTCCCATGCTCTTGTCATAAAAGATAGAGGTAGGGACAGAGGTAGAGGAAGAGGCAGAGGAAGAAGCAAGAGTAAAGGCAGATAGAACAACCGGAGTAAATCCAGAGACAACAAAAGTCAAGGTAACTCTAGCTTCACTTGCTTTCACTATGGCCAAGAGGGTCACATAAAGAGGAACTGCCCAAGCTAGAAAGATAAAGGCCAAACCAGAAAGTCAAAGGGAGATAAGAACACGACAGCCATAACAATTAATGAAATACTTCTTGTAGTTGGTGAAGAGGAGGACTGCCTTCACATGGCTGACCATAGCTACACAAAATGGGTGATAGACACAGCTGCATCCTATCACACCATTTCCCACAGAGAACTCTTCAGTTCGTACAATGCTGGAGATTTTGGCACTGTTAGAATGGGAAATTCTAGCTATTCAAAGATTGTAGGTATTGGAGACATTAGTATTCAAACTAATGTCGAATACAAGCTGATTCTCAAAGATGTGAGGCATGTTCCAGATTTGCGCCTTAATCTTATCTCCGAAAGTGCCCTTGACCGACAGGGCTATACAAGTGTATTCGGAATTGGTCGGTAGAAGCTGATAGGAGGAGCTTTAACAATCGCCAGAGAAGAAATGTCTTCAACACTATACAAGACTCAAATAAAGATCTATCTGGGAAGTCTTAATGCAGTAGAAGACAAGGAGTCACTGGACTTATGGCATAGAAGACTGGCTCACATAAGTGAGAAGGGATTGCCTCTGTTGGCAAAGCAATCCAGGATACCCTTATCCAAAAGGAGTGCCCTGAAGCCGTGTGATCATTGCCTTTATGGCAAGGAGCATCGAGCATCATTCAGTTCAACAAGCAAGAGGAAAACAGAAGTGCTCAGTATGGTATACTCAGATGTTTATGGCCTAATTGAAGTGGAGTCACTTGGCGGCCGCAAGTGTTTTCTGACTTTCATTGATGATGCATCAAGGAAGTTGTGAGTGTATTTCCTGAAGACGAATGATGAGGTATTCTAGCACTTTCAGGAGTTCCATGTAATGGTAGAAAGAGAGACCGAGAAGAAGTTGAAGTGTCTTCGCACAGAAAATGGTGGTGAGTACATTTCTAATGTTTTTGAAGCATATTGTGCCAGCAGAGGTATTCGACACGAGACAACAGTTCCAGGTGCCCCACAACACCATGGTGTGGCAGAGGGAATGAACCGCACTATTGTTGAAAGAGTCAGATGCATGCTCAGAATGACAAAGTTGCCAAAGTCATTCTGGACTAAAGTTGCCCGTACAGCTTCTTATCTCATCAATAGGTCACCTTCAGTCCCATTGAATTTTGCGATACTTGAGGAAGTCTGGTCCAGAAGAAAGGTATCATATTCTCACTTGAGAGTTGTAGATACCCCATTTTTGACTGCGCTTACGACTTGGGCACCACCAATTGCGCACCCAATGATGAATTTGTATATGCTTGTCAAATACTCGAAGTCTTCAGCAGAATACCTCAGCTTTGAGCCTCAAAACCCTATGAACCTCTTGCCTTGTTTTTGGACCAAAACAGTAGTTTTTCAAGCCTAAACATCCTAGGACCTGCAGACCCACTAGTGTGGACTGTCAGCCACTAGTGTGGACTATCGGCCGTTAATGTGGCCTGTCAGCCACTATTAATGGCCTGCCAACTACTTGTGTGTTTTTTCAGATCTTTTTGCCAACTGTGCCAGCTGTTTCCATAGATGCATGCCCCAGTCTATACGTGTTTGTCTAGATATTTCTGAGGTGGTCTCATGTTTTTTTTTTATATATATATAGAAGACCCTTTCTCACATTTTAGAAGGTTAGAAAAATTTGAGAGCAAAAATATTTCTCTCTCTCTACAATTCTCTCTCTCTCTCTCTCTCTCTCTATCTTGCAAGTTCTTCACTCTTTGCCTGTACACTCTAAACCAAACCTTGTGGTATTTGTGCTGAGGTGTTTTTAAGCTTGCATTTAGCTCTTGAGGGTGTGTAATTGTTGGTTTGTAACTCAAAAAAGGTATCCCTCTTCAAGAGGTATAATTCTTAGCTTGTTTCCCTTCTTTATGTGCCATATTTTCTACTATTTTTGGACTGTTTTTACACTGAATTTATGGGCTGAAACTTATGGTTTAGGGCCATTAAGGGTGGAGGGGTGGATCACCCTTCTTTGCACCTAACTTCTTAAGCCTTTGCCCTTCTGTTTCCCACCTTTCTATTATATTTTTTTTGAGATTTTTACTACTGAATCTCAGAGGTTTTTCAGAGGCTAAAATCATGTTTTGAAGTCCCCAAAAATGGAGTGGGTAGCCTCCCCTCCTTATGCTTGCTTACTAGCTTAACTTGGTCCATGTTGTAGCTTGCTCTTTTAGCTATTTTGACTTCAATTCCACCACTGTTTTAGCCTATTTTAGGACTATTTTTTATGTGTTTGTTCCAATCATGCTTTGTATTATAGGCTTGTAGTGTAATGGTCCTCATAAGTTTGGTGGTTTAGGCCTTAGCTACCAACTTATTTGAGTTGATAACATTTATTTCTTGCTTTCCATACTTGTGTTCATCTCTAATCACCTCTGCAACCTCCCTCCTTTCTTGGCTTTTTTTCTTTGTTTTGAAAGTTGATTCAAACTAATTGCTTGTTTAAGCTTGAGATAGAGGTATCGTGCTTAATGGTTTAATCCCTTTGGGGGTTCATTACCAATGACAGGTGTCTCTCTCATGACCAACACAACTCTTTGTTTGATGCTCCTCTCCATTAGAGGACTTAAGGCTCATTATTGGACTTAAATGAACTAATGAATGGATGGTAATTAAAATGAAGTAATAAAATTGAGACTAAAAGTGATGCAAGATAATAAAGCAATTTAGTGTTCAATTGGACGTTAATTGAACACATGAAAACTTGGGTCATTTCATACTTACTAGTGATGAAATGGTTCAAGTTTCCAAGGTCAACCACTTCCCTTGATCAATCCATGATAGGGAGGAGGTTTTGTTGGTCTTTTATTAATATTTATTGAAATTGTGTCCCTTGGTTTATAAGTCATCACGCAATGAAATTGCGTCGATCGATGGCTTATGAACCAAGCCTACCATTCCTTTGAGCAGTTTGATAATAAGGAGAGACAGGGTGGACAAACATCCCCTGAGAATATTCTGTTTGTGCTCTGTATGCTTTCTGTTACAGCAGGAGGAACCAAGCATTAGTGGCCGGCAGACCACTTTTACTAGATGACAGGCTACTTTTAGTGGCTGGCCGGCCACCACTTCTGGCCTGCTGCCACTTTTGTCAAACCAAGCAGTACCTTTTTTGGCATAAAATAGAGCAGAGGCTGAGGTGAAAAATAGTCCAATTTTCTAACTATGCAACAGAGGTATTCTGGCAGCAAAACAGTGGGCTTTTTGGGGTGGAAATCTGTGTGCATGCATAAACATTCCTCACTTCTCGGGGCAGATTAGTTAGAGTAGTTAATTACTTAACTTAGCTATTTCTTTTGGTTGTATTTGTGTTGTTAATTTGCAATTAATTAATTAGTGTAATTAATTAGTTAGTTCCAATTTGTAATAATTAGCTAGAATAGTTAATTAATTGTGATGGTGTAATAATTAGCTAGCATAGTTAGTTAATTCGTAGTAATTAGTTACCTAGTTAGCTTATTCAGACCCTCCTGCTCGAGGGCATAATTGTATTAATGTGTATGTCTTCTAACCCCACGTCTTTTTCCCTTTTATTTACTCGCTTATGATGGTTAGCTTAGCACGTCATGCTTACTTAGCATTTCTCATGATTTGCATTCATTTGTCTTGCATGCATTAGGCATGGCGCATCATTCTAACTCACATCTGTTATTCATTACTTATTTGAATACGTGTTTAAATTGCATGGTATCAAATTGATTCACATGTAATAATTAGTAGCAGAGCCTATTAATTACATATTGCATGTGTTGCATTAGTCATATTGCATTAATTAGGAGCATGCATGTTTTCTAATTATTTAGCTTGTTTTGGCTCGCCCTAGAGTACTAGGTGAGCATTTTTATTGCTTTAACATATTTGCATGAGTGTGGTTGCTACTATGTCTAGCATGCTTGCCATGAGGCTAATTGCTTAATTGATATATCTGCTTGAATGCCTGTGGATGAAGGCAATTACTTGAATTGGAATAATTTGAGTAATGTGCATATGAGATCACTTTTTCAAGTGTTATATATTCGAACAATTTTCAAAAACATACATGAAATCAAAGTGTTCCAATTTTTGCAAATTAGTCTATACTTGTGTGCAACACATAGTAAAGTTAGCCTAATAAATCGGAACAAGAGTATATAATGTAAATAAGAATCACATCATGATTAGTAGAGGTTGATCTTTGATCGAGCGAATGGGGTGCTCAATTCATGACCTTTCCCTCTTGTACCTAAGTTCCTGAGCCAAGACAACTTTGGTGATGACGGATAGGTGGCCTTTGGCACGAGTCTTGGGTTTTCTAAATTTCCCCAAAAATATTTAGGTGGAGCCTCTGTATCTGGAAAAGCAATCTCTTTTTGGCATTTTGATTCAAAATCGATTTTCTAAAAAATTTGCCAGATTTGGACTCTTTTGTGTTTATCTATTTCACATTGCATTTGTGAGGTCAGATTCAAAACTACAGGAGTCCGAACTGTAGGGCTAGTTGTCTCTGAAAGGAGCATGAAAAGTCGAGCTACAGTTTCTGGCGACTCTGTTGGGGAAATTAGAGAACTTGACTCAAACTTCATGATGTGATTTTTTATCTACACTTATATGTTCTTTAAATTGCATTTGCATTGTTGCAGTTAAGTCATTGTGTTCGCCGATTGCTATTCCTAGACAGTTTGTTGGAGGCTTGCCCCAAAGCTTTCTAAAAGGCTGACCGGTCGTAGGCTTTGCCATGTTAGGAAAACAACCCTTGGATCTGGACTATCGCTGTATCGTTTGATCCTCCTTTCACTTCTCGGTGTTAAGTGTGAGAGGTATATTAGGTAGTCTTGCTGAGGTACACATTTGATCATTTGGCCTGGTTGTATATAATGAAGCCAGAGAGACTGTTCCAAACTAAGACAGGATGCTCACCCGAACATAGGATTGTATGAAACCGCGTGTTTGACATAGTGAACCCTAGTTCCTGACGAAACTAGGATAGGGTAACCTTACCCCATCATAGGGGTGTTTTGACTCTCTTTAACTGGTATGTGCTTTACAGTGAAACTGTACAGGAATGTGCATATCAGTTGCACAGCGGCATCTGATTTGGGGTAGAATTTAGTATGGAGTACAGTCCTACAGCCTTGAGTATGTTTGTGTTGATGGCATCTTAGCTAAAGGTGTTGTGCTGTTTCTGATTGCTGCTCTTTTATTTTATTTTTTTTGCTAGGTAATTTAAACCAAAGCTTCAAAAAGTTCAGATATCCCCCAAGTACTCTGGACTTGGGTCACAAGACTTTGCAAAGTCGGGGATCTTGTTTTGGGACAGCTCGTGTTTGCTTCTCTCTCACCAATTACAAGACGGAGGAGGGTTAGGCAGAATTCACCAGTCCAGTTTTTACAGCAATCACCACTCAGCTCACCCGTGTTTAGTTTAGTTCGGGAACAGTTGTCTACTTTTAGTCTAGTTCAAGACCGGTCACCTGTTCAAATGACACAATATCCCCCAGCCAATATGGAGGAATTAATATTCCAGTTGCAACAAACAGTTCAAACACTACAGCAAGATGCGGCCCGTCATGCCAAAGTTACAGCCCCGTCAGGCTGAGGTTATAACCAGACTGTAACAACAGCAATCACAGCCGGCTACGACCTCTACATCCCATGCACCTACCGCAGCTATCCCAGCACCTGGAGCCACTGCTCATACTGCTAATGTACAAGAAAACCAGGGCAATCCGGCAGAGCCAATCCCAGCACGAGCATTTAAAGCCTCGGTTTATGAGACCGAGGCGCTTAAGGTCAATAAACTGGAGAAACTATTCAAAAGAGCACAAGGGATTAACTCCATCCCAAACATAGAAGATGGGTACACTGATTTTGCGGTTACATTACCGGATCGGTTCAAAATGCCGCACATAGACAGTTTTGACGGCTCTGCAGATCCAATGGTTCACCTGCGTTTGTTTTCAGATATCTTGCATCCGATGGGCTTAACTGGATTACAGAAGTTGTCTGTCTTTGGTTGCACCATGTCAGGTATAGTGGCCATTTGGTATGCCAAGTTAGAAGATTCCGTCAAACATAATTGGGAAGAGATAGCCGAGGCCTTCATTGCTCAGTACTCTTACAACACTCAAATCGAGGTCACAACCCATGATCTCGAGGCAACACGCTAAGATCCGAAGGAAGGTTTCTCTGAGTTTGTGACAAGATGGAGAGCCAAAACCTTCATGATGACCACGAGGCTTTCCGAGAAAGATCAGATAAGGATGGTTATCCGGAATCTGCATGGCAAGTTACTGTAGAAGATGATTGTTCTATCTCTCTTTACATTCTCAGAGCTCCCTGAGATGGGGGTTCAAATTGAGGATGCTATGAAGCAGGGCCTTATTACTGAGGAGAAGGAGCTGGCCAAGAGGCCATTTGTTCGTAGTTCCAATGCTGCCAGTGGTAGCACAATTGTGAGGCCGTCGGATGTAAGTGTTGTCACCACCACAACAAAGACAGCCGACCCATTTGCCAACACAAATCCACAAACCTTATCCAACCTATAGACACTCTATTTTTGACCGCCCTTACGACTCGGACGTCCTCGCATGCACATCCGATGATGAGTTTATTTGCTTGCCAAGTGCTCAAAGTCCTCAGCGGAATACCACAACTTTGAGCCTTTCAAACCCCACACACTTTTTGCCTCATTTTCAAACCATGCCTTGGTCTTTCTAGCCTGCAACCTCTGGTGGCTTGCCGACCATCCTTAGAGGCTGCCGGCCATCACTTTTGGGCTGTCGGCTATTGATGTGGCTTGCCGACCACCAGTGTGTTTTGCAGATATTTTGTGCCAGCTGTTTGCATAGATGCATGCATTTTCATCCACGTGTAGGATTGGATGTTTTTAAGGGAATTTCTTGGTTCTCTATATATAGAAGACCTCTCATATTGTTTCAAAGGTTAGAAAATTTTGAACTCAAAAATTTTCCTCTCTTTACAATTCTCCCTCTCTCTACCAAATCAAAATACTTTAGCCTACAATTCTTCAACCTTTGCCTATACACCGTTAACCAAATCTCTTGACCATTGAGATAAGGTACTTTTGAGCTTGGTTTGAGCTCTAGAAGGTGTTGTTTTCTTGTATTGTTGCTTGGCATTGCTTCTTCTCTTCAAGAGGTATAAGGCTCTACCTATTTGCTTGCTTTCTCTACTTTCTTTCTTACTATTTTTCCATTGTTTTGGGCTGTCAAAACTTTGTATTTTTTGGGCTGAAGTTTGGGTTTAAGGCCATTAAAGGGTGAGGGATTGATAGCCCTTATTTATACCTTGTTTTGGAGGCCTTTGCCCTTGTGTTTTTCACTCTTTTACTATCTTGTTCCAAGCTTTTAAACACTAATTTTCAGAGCTTTTTTAGTGGCCAAAATTATGTTTTGAAGTCCAAATTTGGAGGGGTTAGCCTCCACTCCTTATGTCTTGTTTACTAGCCTAGTCGGTGCCATGTTTTAGCATATTAATCTAGCTTGTTTTAGCTTAATTCCAGCATGTTTTAGAACACATTTTAGCCTGTTTTAGCATTGTTTTGGGCTGTTGTTTGTATTTGAGCTTTGCTTTGCATGCTTCTAGTGTAATAGTCCTCATAAGCTTAATGTTCTAGGTCTTAGACATCACTTATTTGAGTTGATAGCACCTGTTTTGGGCTTTTCATACTTCCTTGCAGCATTTATAATCTTTGCAACCTCCCTCCTTTCTTAACTTTTTTATTTTTCTTTGAAAGTGATTTCAAGTCACTTGTTTGCCTAAGTATGAAATTGAGGTTTCATACTTAATGGTTTAATCCCTTAGGGGGTTCATTGCCAACAGTATGATACTTCTTTTATGCCCAAAGCAACTTGTGTTTTGAACCCTCTTTCCATTAGAGGACTTTAATTCATTATTGGACTTAATTGAATTAAAGGATAGTTGGTAAATTAAAATGAGTAACTAAAACTTGTGACTAAAGTGAGCAAGATAATAATTGGTTGTGTTCAATCGAACATTAATTGAATACATGGAAACTTGAACCATTTCATACTTGTTAGTGATGAAATGATTCAAGTCTCCAAGGTCAACTTCTTCCTTTGATCATTCATGAAAGGGAGGAGGTTTGTGTCTTATTTTGCATTTATTGAAATTGCACATCTTGAGTCATAAGCCATCATGCAATGAAATTGCTTGAGTTGGCGGTTTGTGGCTTAAATTCACCACTCCTTGGATTTGTCCATGAAAAGGAGGGGTGAATTGTGCAAACAACCCTTGAAAATACTCTGTATATGCTTTGTTTGTTCTCTGTTGCAGCAAGATGAACCTGTGCATCAGTGGCCGACAGGCCACTTTCCACGGCCCGCAGACCACCTTCCATGGCCGGCTAGTGGCCGGCAACCTTCATCACTAGCTAGCCGACCACTGGTGTAAAATTCAGCAGTGAGTTTGTAAGGCAGAACAGAGTGAGTAGCAGTGTTGATGTTCAACTGTATAAACAGAGGCATTCAGAAGCAAAATATTGGCTTTTCGGGGGAAACCGTGCATGTGCATGAACATCTCTCGTTTCCCTAGGCGGACGTTTAATTATTAATTGCACTTGTGTCATAATTATTTAATTAGTTAAGTAGTTTATCTAGTTATTCATTTTTTGGTTTGTAATAACTAGCTTAATTAGCTTTAGCTTAGCTTAATTAGTTAGCTAGTTTATTCATTCGGACTCTCCTTCGTGAGAGCACAATGTAATAATGTGTATGTCTTCCAACCCCACATCTTTCTCCCTTTCATTTAACTACTTATGATGGTTAGTTTAGGGACATCATGTTTTGTTTAGCATACTTCATGTTTGCATCCACTTGTATTGCATGCATTGAGGCTCGGTTCATCATTTTAACTGCATCGTTAGTTCAATACTTCTTTGAATACGTACTTAGACCGCATGCTATTTAATTGATTCGTATGCCATATTAGTAGCCGAGTTTATTAATTGCATTCTTTGTATGCGTTGCATTGTCATCTTGCACAAGTTAGGAATCATGCATTTTTCTAACTCTTTTGCTCATTTTGGCTTGGAGTACTAGGTGAGCCTTTACTCGCTTTAGAATAATTGCATGTGTGTGATTGTTGCCATGTCTAGCATGCTTGCCATGAGGCTGAATACTTAATTGATGAACTGCTTGTATGCCTGTGAATGAACGCTTATTGCTTGAATTAGAATAATTCGAGCATGTTCATATGTGATCACTTTTTCAAGTGGTACATATTCAAAATAATTTTCAAAAAAACCATGAATCAAATGTTTCAATTCTTGCGATTTAGTCTATACTTGTGTGTGTGCATCACATAGTAATGCTAGCCTAATAAATCGGAACAAGAGCATATAATGTACATAAAAATCATATCATGATTAGTAGATGCCAATCTTTGATCGGGCGAGTGGGGTGCTCAATTCATGACCTTCCCCTCTCGTACCTAAGTTCCTGAGCCAAGACAATCTTGGTGATGACGGACATGTGGCCTTTCGCACGAGTCATGTGGTTCCTAAATTTTTTCAAAATAAAATATTTAGGTGGCGACTCTGTATCTGGCAAAGCAGTCCATTTTTGGCAATTTGATTCAAAATCGATTTTCCAAAAGATTTGTTGGATTTGGACTCTTTGGTGATTATCTATTTCACATTACATTTGTGAAATCAGATTCAGAACCACGGGAGTTCGAACTGTAGGGCTTATATATTTGACATTCAGAAAGGGGGCACGAAAAAGTCGAGCTACACAACCCTACCTGACCTTAGTGGACTTTTACCTAACTACACATGACCATTTCCAAAGCCATGCAGGTGCCAGTCAAGAAAGGGCACCTTAAACCCTTAGAACCTTGCCCACTGCCGGATCCTCTCCCACCTAAACACAACCCTGCAAAGTACTGTGCTTTTCACTAGCAACATGGTTATGATACCGATTAGTGCTTCTGATTGCGTCGTGAGATTCAAGATCTCATTGACAACAAGGTGATCGCACCACCCCAGAAACCAAATGTAACCACAAACCCACTCCCAGTCCACAATCAAGTCCCTCTACCTCAAAATCTTAACCTGATCCATACACTGGCCACCCCTTATGACCGCAGCGTATATATTACCTCTTCCCACCTACCAAGAGCGACGTTGTTCATTCCCGAAGGCACAGATCTGTGCATGATGGACATGTCCACACCTCAACCTAAGCCTGTGGTGATGACACTTGCAATAGAGGGGAGGTCGATCTCGAAGGAGGGTACTTGTCTGCTATCTGAGTGTCTTGGGGACTTATCTGAAGAGGTGTATGATCCGAGTTGTTATATTGTACCAACTAATCACATCAAGCTTGAAGTGGTGCTACCAATCTCGGTAGACATCAATGTGGTCAGAGAGGACCGCCCGAGCCAAGGGTCGGATGATTTGGCAAACCTCGAAGAGGACTTAGACAACCTACAGTTCTTTGATGAGCATGATCAGAGAGATGTACAGATTGGGTGGTTCGACTTGAATGGATCAAATGATAATACTGGATGGCTGATTGATGAGCTAGACAAAGAAGAAGAAAATGAGATCAGGCCAGAGCGAAAGAAACCAGAGGTAGCTCAAGTAGCTGGAAAGGCTGATGAAAAGGAAAAATTGCCAGAGGGTATATGTGTGGGAAACCTAACCTAGGAAGTGAGTATTGTGAACATTATAGATACTGAACAGGAAGCTGCGTTGATGCAGTTTGAGAGAGAAAGAGTTGAAGAAGACTTGCAAACCGCAACTGCATATCGCCCTGAGGAGGATATTTGTACTGTGAAGATGCTTCGGATGGAGCTAGACAATTGTTTGTCAGCAGCTGAGGGCGAGTGGTGGGATGACAATGACCTGCATTTGGCCCATACTGACGAAGACTGGGGTGATTGTGCCCCAGATAATACCTGGTATGCTGAGGAGATAGACTATCTGACAAGAAGTGGATGGTATTTTAAGCCGCCGCACTTATATCAAGCAGAGTCATCTAGAAAGGATCAGGAGGTCGAGAAATCGAAAGAAAAGCAGCTAGAAGAGGAGTTGGTATTAAAACAGCTCAAGAAAATCCAAGTTGATATTTCTATTTGGGGTCTTCTTATGGCCTCATAGGTGCACCGACAGGCAGTGTTGTTGGCAATGGAAAAGGCTAAATTGTCCATTGATACTACGTCCGAGCAACTTGTGGGCTTGGTCTTTCCGGGTGGTGCCAAACCAATGCTCACTTTCGCTGATAAAGAGTTGCCACCGGAGTACTCGGCCCACAATAAACCGTTGTACATTTTTGTGGAATGTAGAGAGAAGTGGGTGTCAGTGGTGTTGGTAGACACTGGTTTTGCCATTAATGTTTGTCCTTCCCGTACTACTTACGCGGTTGGCCTCAAATCGGCAGAGTTTATTCCTACAGCCTAGGTGATACGGGCGTATAACAATACAAGTAGAGAGGTCATGGGCACAGTAAAAGTGTGAGTTTAAGTGGGCCCGTCAAAGCAGGAGGTTGAGTTTCACGTCCTGGATGTACCGGCTACCTTAAACCTACTATTGGGGAGGCCTTGGTTACATCACATGAAGGCTGTCTCCTCCACTCTCCATCAGATGTTGAAGTATCTCTATGAGAGAGGAGTGGCCACTATTTTTGGAAATGCATCTATCCATCCACCTCCAGAGGTGACTATGTCGGTACTAGAGATCAACCATGGGGATGAAGATGTGTTCCTTTCTGGATTCACTCTGGCTGAGGCTCGAGTTGTGTAGACCATACTGGCCGCGGACGAAGGCATGTATGTTAGTGTCCAGTCCATCTACTTTATGAACAAACTGCGGCACATCCCGGGAATGGTACTTGGAAAGATTGGTCGGAAAGGTGTTACGACATCAGCTGAGGTGCCACACAACCTGCACGCCTTTGGATTGGGCTATGTGCCCACCAAAGAGGACTGAATTAGAAAAAGGGAAAGAAGTGAGGGGCAAAGCTGAAGCCAAGAGAGCTGGGAAGCAGTATGAACTCATCCACAGGCCAATCCGGGGCACGCTCAATGGCCGTTTCGTTCGAGAGGGAGAAGATTTTTCATTTTGTGGCTTTCCCGAGCCTTGGGTCAATTCCTCGAATAAACGTGTCCCCGGGTTCGAGATCTTTTTTGACCATCAGCTAAAGGACAGTGATGAGGGTAGTGATGAGGAAAAGGCTGAGCCAAACAGCAAAGCTAACCAAAGCACATAAGAGGACTCAGACGACAACGAGCCTGGAGTAGGGGCAGCACTGGCTAATCTCCTAGTAGATCCCACGACTGACCTAGAGAACTTGGGGGATAACTTTACTGTCTCCATGATTGGGAAAGAACCGGGGGTCCACCCAACCGTTAGAATTCTGGATGCATCAAGGGCACCGTGTCTTCCTTGGTAGTTGGAGAAAGGCTTTCTTTCCAGTTCTAAATCGGGGTGATGAGCCAAAAACTGATTCCACTGAGTCTGTGGAGTCGGAATCAAATTCAAGTCAGTTTGTGGAGTTTGAGTCTGACATTTCTGGGGGTGGTAACACAGATGCCAAAGTCCTGTCGAGGTCCTCTTTTTCTTTTAATTTTGAGTCTGTTGTAACTGAGAGGCCGGAACTTTTGAATGAGAACGCTGTTGATTCTGAGTACTTCTCTGTGCCCCTTACTTATTACATTGACCAAGATTTTCAGAATTTTAGTGAAAACAAAAAGGAATAAATTCTTTAGGCTTTGAACTTGATTAATCGAGAGGAGGAGATGTATGTTAAACCCTGTGCTGATGAAATCATTGCTATTAATGTGGGTACTGAGAAGGATCCACACTTGGTCCAGATCGGGTCCACATTGTCTTCAGAGGAATGCAAGCGTTTAATCTCTTTATTAAAAGATTTCAAAGATGTTTTTGCATGGTCCTACAAAGACATGCCTGGAATCGATCCTGAGATTGTACAGCACTGGATCCCTCTTGACCTTGAGGCTTGACCAGTTAAGCAGAAGCTGAGCAGAATTCGCCCGGATTGAGCACTAAAAATCAAGGAAGAGGTCACCGAGCAGATCAAGGCAGATTTCTTGTTAGTATCTGAGTACCCGACTTGGTTGGCCAACATCGTCCCAGGGCCGAAGAAGGATGGCAGAATCCGAGTTTGTGTTGATTTTCGAGATTTGAACAGAGCTAGTCCGAAGGTTAACTTTCCTCTGTCGCATATTGATGAGTTGGTAGACTTCACTGCAGTCATTCATTGCTATCCTTTATGGATGGGTTTTTCAGGTACAACCAGATTCTGATGGCACTCGTGGATAGAGAAAAGACAACTTTCACCACTCTGTGGGGTACGTACTGCTACCGGGTCATGCTGTTTGGATTGAAAAATGCTGGGGCCACCTATCAGAGGGCTGTGACCACCATTTTGCATGATATGATCCACAAAGAGGTTGAGGTGTACGTAGACGACATGATCATCAAGTCCAAAGAGCAAGAGGGCCACTATACCACGCTGGAGAAATTCTTTCAACGGATCAGGGAATACAGATTGAGATTGAACCTATAGAAGTGCACCTTTGGGGTGACAGTAGGGAAAATGTTGAGATTTCTGATCACACAGAGGGGTATTGAGGTAGATCCTTCCAAAATCAAGGCCATCTCATAAATGCCACCACCAAGGATTGAAAAGGAGGTGCGTGGCTTTCTGGGTAAAGTGCAATTCATAAGACGGTTTATTTCTAAATTAACCTTGGCTTGTGAACCACTATTTGGTCTCCTGAAGAAAGGAAAGAAATTCTGATGGGATGATCGATGCCAGTTTTCCTTTGAACAGATTAAACAGTACCTCTAGAATCCACCTGTGTTGTTGTCGCCAGAGCCGGGGAACCCTTTGATTCTGTACCTGTCTGTAACAAATATGACCATGGGGTGCATGCTCACTTAGGAATCTGAAGATAGAGTGGAGAAGGTCATCTACTACTTGAGTAAGAAGATACAAGATTGTGAGACCCGCTATACTCCTTTGGAGAAAGCTTGCCTAGCCTTGGTATGGGCTACCAGGAAGTTGAGGTATTACTTGTTAGCTCACTCTGTAATTCTGGTGTCGAGATTAGAATTACAGAGTGAGCTAACAAGTAATCCCATCAAATATCTCTTTGAGAAACCAGCACTTACAGGTAGGCTAGCCCGTTGGTTGCTTCTTCTCTCCAAATTTTATCTCAAATATGTCACCCGCAAGTCAGTCAAGGGAAGAGCTGTGGCGGAATTTCTGGCGGACCACCCAGTAGAAGAAGATGAGGCAGTAGAATACTTGTTCCCAAATGAAGACATTCTGCAAGTCAAAGAGGAAACTTGGACGATTTACTTTGACAGAGCGTCTAATCAATACGATTATAGGATAGGTGTGTTGCTGATAGCACCCAATGATTCCCATATACCCCTAGCCTTCAAACTTCGGTTCAAAGTGTCCAACAACGAAGCAGAGTATGAAACGTGTATTGCTGGTTTAGAAGCTGCCCTAGAACTAGGTGTAATAAGGTTGGACGTCATTGGGGACTCAAAGTTGGTTGTTTCTTAAGCGAACGGAGATTGGCAAGTCAAAGAAGAGAAGATGAAGGTTTACCATCAGACCCTGGATATGCTAATTCCGAGGTTTGAAAAACTAACATTTACACACCTGCTGAGGGAGAACAACCGGTTCGCTAATGCTTTAGCAACACTATCTTCTATGGTAGACATCCCACTTGGAGTCCAGATGCGTCCCATCATCATCAAACAGAAATACGCACTGGCCTATGAGACCATTGCCGCGATAGAAGAAGTTCAAGATAAAATCCTTTGGTATTACGATATTTGGAACTTCCTGGAAAAGGAAACATACCCACCAGAGGAAAATTCCAAAGACAAATGGGGTATACTTCGTCTAGCCATCCAGTTCATCATTTGCAGGGGCAAACTGTACAAAAGAGGCCATCCGGGAATGCACAAGCTGTGTGTTGAAGAAGAGGAATCAAAGTGCCTTATGGAGGCCATCCACAGAGGAGAGTGCGGGGCGCATATGAATGGTGTGATGCTAGCCCGGAAGATCCTTAGACAAGGCTATTACTGGTCAACTATGGAGGCGGATTGTATTGGTTTTGTACGACGATGCCACAAATGTCAAATCCATGCCAATCGCATGAATATCCCGCCATCAAAGCTGTACAACATGACTTCGCCATGGCTTTTCTTAGTCTGGGGAATTGATGTTATTGGTGCAGTCTCGCCGAAAGGGTCAAATGGACATGAGTATATCCTGGTGGCGATTGACTATTTTACGAAATGGGTGGAAGCTCAATCATATGATGTGTTGAAGGCAGCGCACGTGGCCAAGTTCATCAGAAACAACATCATCTACCAGTGCGGAGTTCCGACTGAGATCATATCAGATAATGGCTCACACTTCAAAAAAGTAGTGGATTTGCTTGAGAAATACAATGTGGCTTTTCATAAATCATTGACATACAGACCACAGACGAATGGCGCTGTTGAAGCCGCTAACAAGAGCATCAAGAACATCTTGTAGAAGTTTGTGGAAACATATAGGGATTAGCTAGATAAACTGCCATTTGTACTCTGGGGCTACAGAACGTCAATTCGAACATCCACTGGGGTGACTCCCTATTCATTAGTATATAGGATGGAAGCTGTTTTGCCAATTGAAATTTAAATGCCATCGTTACGGATTATGGCAGAGTGTCAGATAGTAGAGGCGGATTGGCAACAGAGTAGGTTTGAGGAATTAATGATGTTTGATGAAAGAAGACTGAGGGCGTTGTATCATGTTCAGGGCTACCAGCGCAGAATTGCCAGGGCTTTTAATAAGAAAGTTAAGTCCCGAAATCTCAAGGAAGGAGATATGGTGCTGAAAGATAACTGGGCTCCTATCCATGACCCTAGGGGCAAGTTCAGACCTAATTGGACTGATCCTTACATCATCAAATCTATCTGGTTAGGAGGGGCGAGGGCCTGGAGTTTTCATAGCCGATCAACATGGACAAGTTGAAGAAATATTATCCCTGAGAGGCTCGCTAGGCCAACAACCCAGAAAGGGCGACCTAGGAAAAAGTTAGAGCATGAAAAATTAGAAATAAAGAAAAAATGAGCTCGCAAGGTTGAAAACCCTAAAGGGCGACTTTGGCAAAAGTTAGAGCATAAAAGGAGAGAGTTAATACTCGAGTGAACCGGAACCGAACTACGTAAGGCCTGATTCCCATCTTTGGGATACGTAGGCAACTTCATCCTGAAGTTCATCAGTAACCATCTCCAACTCAACTATCTTGTCCATACGCCTGATCAGGTCGTCTTTGTCTATCAACTTGGTTGTGATTTTCATTTTGAGCAGAAGAGCCGGTTACAATGCAGAGCAGTAGTGGTATGCAATCAAGGACAGTTATGATCTTCTGATTTGGGGTTGTATATCATGAGGATCAATTTTGTGTGTGTCAGGTGGTGATCATTTTCAAAAATGGTTTTGAAAAGTTTTAATAAACGTTGATTTTTCTCAAATTTTACCTTTTTAAAACTTAGACCATTTTGGAACCAAAACAAAAATTTTCAGTTCTCACAACTTTAATTCCATTGATTTCAACATAAAGTACATGCTCCAACTCTCTGATAGAAATTGAAGTTGCCTTTACATTATAAAACTTGAAAAGAAAGGTCAAAGCAATAAACTAGGGGCATATGAGTCAAGTGTTCCTGAACTCTCTACTTGTGCTTGCAGAAGCTTCTGTAGCCAAAGTTAGCCCTACTTGTGCCTCATCCTCAAGCCAAGCCAAGCACTCACCAGAAAGGGCATAATTGAAACTAGGGGAATGGGCCAGAAGCTCTCTTATCCTCCAGGTAGCAAGGTACTGAGTTAAGTGTGAAGCACAAATTGACACTGAAGCCGGGTATTCTACCCCCTCCTCCGGGCAGGTCTGATCATGTTCAAATTGGCATTTGAACTGAAAAGGGAAGTAGAACACGCAGTGCATGAGGCCAATCAACTTAATACCCGGTTGTCGAGATATGCTGTAGCTCATCTCAGTCAGGTTAAGCCAAGGGCAGCGCCAAGCTATGTTAGCTATAGATCTGCTGCACATCTGGTTGCACCGCCATCCCTCGTTGGGAAAGTTCACTAGTCGCTGGTGGAAGAAGTAAGCTCAAGCTTAGTACTCTAGATAGGGGTCCACCACTTTTAGCTTATTAATGAGCCATACCTGGGAAGGAATGAAAAATAAGAGAGATTAAAGAATAGAGAGATGTACGTTAAGAGAAAAATAAAGAAAGGGCTTTGAGAGAAAAATAGAGTGTGCGTGTTGAGTGATATGAGAAACATATATAAGACAAGGTGGGAAACAATACTTGGAGCAATAGTGGACTCCCCATAAACCTGGTGGTCTCTCGCCAATGAAAGGCATCTAAACCCATCAAGGTCTCGGCCACTACCAAACTAATGCAACTCTTACCCTCTTTTAAGCGTTGCTCCGCCTCAATCAACTTGATGTTGGCTCCGCTGCAACTAGGGGCAAGAAGGTAGTGCGCAAGCATACATAAACAAAGGGCATGTTGACAAAGGCCTCGCTAGAGGAGGTCACCTCTGTCTTCGAAGTCAGAAAATCAATGAACCAGGCCGGGTATATCCAGTTCCCCGTCATGAGCCAAAGATCGAGCTTCGTGCAAAGTAAGCCCACACATCTGTCCCAAAGCTAGGGCATGGCTAAAACGAGGCTGAGGCATGATCTCCTCATCGCACTGAGATTCCATCAATGCCTAAAATTCTTCAAGGGTTGGACACATTTCTTGTGCTCTGAAGCGAAAGACATGTGTAATTGGGTCCCAACATCGAACCACGACATGGAGGAACGGAAAACAAAGTGGAGTACGACTGAACAAAAAAAGCGCGTTTACACCGAAACCTCAGAAATTTACCTTTTCCATGCCGTCTAAAGTGGCTATCCAATCCGTGAGCTTCTCGGCAAGAAATGTCTCAATTTGTGGAAGAAACAACATCTAAAATGAGGTTCTGGAGAAGAAATCACAAAAGAAGACCTTTTCTAAAAGATAGAGCTGTGAGTAGAGGCCAGCTGCCGTCCACCTTTAGTAGCAGACCATCCACTTGTAGGCCTAACAATTTTGGCAGTCTGGCCTTGTCTTGATCTTTGTGTTGTACGACCTTGTTTTGAGTCTTTTGGTTTTAGCGAGTGTCCATGGCTCTGTTTAGTTTGTTTTTGGTTTTATATTTTGATTGTTGGTCAACTCATTACCCGATTAAGAACATTGTTTCAATCAAGCATTCTCGTTTCAAACTCAATTCCATTTTCATTTTATATGGTGCTCATGATGCAAAAACAAAAACTTTTTTTCATAAAACTGTGAGGTTTTACTCTGATCATGGTTTTTACAAAAGGGAGTACAAGTTTTCAAAAGCAGAAGTAAAACTTATCTGAAGCTATACATGTGGTGAGCTACAAAATAAAAGAAACTAAGCAAAAAGTACAAAAATTGGTGCCAGTCATCTCAAGCTTGAGAGGCCCACTTCGTCCTCTTTCTCAGAGGGGACTCAGGAGCGCTGTCTCCATCAGCACTGCTATCACAATCAGACTCTAAGCCAGAGCTGGTATCATCATCTCTGCTCCCTGCCTCAGAGCCAGCCTCGGCATCGTCTCCACTCCCTAACCCCGAGCCAGCATCATCTCCTCCGCTCTTAGACTCAGAGCATCGGCTCACTTCCTTCTTAGAGTCATTGGCCTCGTGATCATCCCCGCTGAATACGGGCTCGAACTCGCTTCTTTTGCTCCGAGCACCCCTGTCTCTGCCTCGACCTCGGCGCTCATCTTTGCCATGTGCTAGGGTCTGTCTCTCTTTTCTCCCTGGTGTTGGGGGAGATGATGCCGGTGCTAGTGCTGCCGCTACCATCGGTGCCCTCAGTATAGATGGAGTCTGGAAAAATAGGTGTCGACATATCAGATACAGTGTGTGTATTGTTGGAGGGTGTAGTATACAGAAACCAGATATAGTAGGAGTACAACATGCCAATGCAGTGTATCAGTGCAGTGTAAGGTGGTACGAATACTATAGTCCGAGTACCAGTGTATCGATGAGAATATGATAGTGCGGTGCTCAACAGTGTGAGTTAGCAGTGAAATGCATGCCGAAATAGGGAAAAATATTTGAATACCATGGAGACCAAGCAGTGTCTCTCTCCTATACACCATGCTAATTAGGGAAGCAACCAACTCGAGGAGGCCCTCTGTGTACTCTGGAGGTGCCTTTAAGTGCATTTGAATGGCCGGTATCTAGAATAATCAATATCTGCAAAGGAAAGTGCGGGTTTTAAGCCGTAAAGTGTGGTCTATACCTGAGGTGCGCCTCGAGCTCTGACATACCCGCGCCCTGCTTTTGCCGGCTCGATCGGAATCTGGTAGGCTGTCTCGATCGGTCGCCAGCATGTAAGTACAGTGGGAATCGCCGGCCAACTAGTAACCTGCATAACAGGACGGGTCCTTCCAATACTGGCCTGGGCCTCTCGAGCCTCACCTGCCAAGGGAGCACTTGCTGCCTTGCCCGCGTGAACTCTGGTCAGGGGCGGCATGAGATAAGTCTGGATGAAAGTCGCATAGTCGGCCTCTGCTCTGAAGAAATCGGTATCTAGTCCCACCATGAACTGAATAATCGCCTCAATTGGGAGGCTATCTGCTATCCTCATGGATGCTGGGGGTGGCATGGGAATAACCGAATCAGGCAAGCCTATGGTCTGGCGTACAAATTGCTCACTCAAGAATCAGGCTCGGCAAGATGGGCCTTCTAGTAAGATCCGATATCGGGAGGTGCCCTAAGCCTCGGTATACTGATCTTTAACCCCAGCTGGCATCGTCGTCCAGGGCTGCCAGATGATTTGTAAGTAGAGGATGTACAAGTTGCTATGTTACTGCCAGTTGTTTGGATGAATTAGAACAGTATTGAGAAGAAAACAAAAATGACTATGAATTTCAGATTACCTCTCGGGCAACTATTATATCGAAGTATTAGCAGTAGAAGGCGAATGTCGTATAGTCGTGGCTTTGGCACCGACACCGATCGTCATATTGGCGCGAGTAAGGCACGACGGGGGGAATCTCATCCACTGGCTCGAGAGCAAGAGTCGGGAAATAAGCATAAACCCACAACTGCAAGAAAAGGTCAGCGATATTGTCAACAATGCATGAACAGATACATAAAGTGCACAGCAGAAAACACAATGCATGAATAGATATTGAACATATATAAAGCAGAAAATGTAAAGAAGGAAGCATAAGTGATAGAATTGAAAGGTGTAGTGCATACCTCCCAGTCCCTCCAATAGCCTCTTACCCACTCTTCTTTCATGCGAGAAGTGGAACTCATATAGCCATAGAGGGTGGCGAGGCCAGCTCCACCCCAGTCGTAAAATTGGACTCGGGACAGGGTCACGAGGGCACTCAGTAAGTACAAACCTATGGTGTTTCACCTATTTGCAAACATGGTGGTACCGAGGAGAAAATCAAGAAGCCCTGGGCGTACTGCTCTATCTCCTCTTATGTCTCGGGATGACTCCCCGTGGAACTACTTGGAGAACCAGCTGTACCAGACCATGGCTGGTCTGTATAGGGGTGGGCTCGCTCCAAGAAGATAAGTCCAGGCTACCTCCTACTCACCCATTTCCATGTCAAACAGGATTAGATCACCCCTTACCTCCAAGCCTGTGATCATCGCGAAGTTGTAGGGGGTCATCATTATCTCCCCTGTGGAAGAAAAGTGGAAGGAGTTGGTGGTGTCCCACCACCTCTCCACCAATGCTTCGAGTAGGGCCTGGCTAGCCATATGCCGTGAGAGCCCAGTGCAGAATAGACCAAAGTTGGCCTCATCAATAAGGTCACGGACCTCGGCAATGAGCTCATAGTACCAATCTCTGGCCGTCACTTCTCCATAAACCCTACAAGAGCGAGAGTCCTCCTGTGGTAAGGAAAGAGTAAATCAGATGAAAGGCAATGATAGAAGGTAATGCAAGAAATACAATTAAGGGAAAGGTAGGAAAGCATGAAAATAGAGTTCGTACCTTAGTAGCGCTGCAGGAAAGATGGGAGTCTGGCTGCCTCAGCAAAATCTCCTTCGGTACGCCATTAGTAAAATCGCTGAAGTGCCTGATGCCTCCAGGCGGCAACATATGTGTGCGAGGATGGTAGATGACCAGATCAAAGGGCCTCACCTGCAATGGTAGTGGCTCAGGCTCGGGCTCGAGAGCAAACTCTACCTCGAAGTTAGCGGCAAAGTCCACCGCTGCCTCACCAGCCTCAGCAACTATCGACTCCTCGACCTCAAACTTTTTCAAGTGGCAAATTCATAAAACTATTTCAAATAAAACATGAAATCAAAATTTTCAATTCTTGCAAATTAGTCTATACCTTGTGTACATTACATAGTAAAATAGCTAATAAATCAGAACAAGAGCATATAATGTAAATAAAAATCACATCATGATTAGTAGAGACCGATCTTTGATTGGGCGAGTAGGGTGCTCAATTCATGACCTTCCCCTCTCGTACCTAAGTTCCCGAGCCGAGACACTTCGGTGATGACAGACTAATGGCCTTTGGTATAAGTCTTGGGCTTTCTAAATTTCTCAAAAATATTTAGGTAGCAACTCTAAAATCTGGCAAAACAGTTTATTTTTGGCATTTGATTCAAACATCAATTTTTCAAAAGAATTTCTAGATTTGGACTCTTTTTGTGTTTTCACTGTTTCACATTACACTTCTAAAATCAGACTCTTTTTGTGTTTTCACTGTTTCACATTACACTTCTAAAATCAGATTCAAAATCACAAGAGTCCGAACTGTAGGGCTATTCGTCTTTCGAAAGGAGCACGAAAAGCAAGCTATAGTTTCTGGCGACTCTGCTGGGAATTTAGAGAATTTGACTTGAAACTCATGATGTGAATTTTTATCTATACTTATATGTTCTTTGCATTGCATTTTCATGGTTGCTTTAAGTCACTATGTTTTTCATCTGCTATTCCTGAACGGTTTGCCGAAGGCTTGCCAAAAGGTTGACCGGTCATGGGCTCTACCATGTTGGAAACACAACCCTTGGATCTGGGTTACCGCTGTACCGCTTGATCCACCTTCCAATTCTCGGTGTTAGGTGCGAGAGGTATATTAGGTAATCTTGCTGAAATACCCTTTCGACCATTTGACCTAGTTGCATATAGTGAAGCTATAGTGACTATTCCAACTTAGGACAGGATTCCACCCATTTGCAAGATGTTGTGAAACTCGTTGTTTGAAATAGTGCAGTCTAGATCATGCCAAAAATCTAGGACAGGGTAACCTTACTCCCTCATAGGGGTGTTTTGGTTCTTTTACTTGGTATGTGCTTTTATAGTGAGACTGTACAAGATGATTCATATCAGTATGAGTTTGAGAACAAAGTTCAGTGGGGATTACAGTTCAGCTATGTGTTATGACGGTTGTGACTTGGGGCCGAAGTACAGTCCAATTTTGATTAAGTTTTTCTTTCTTTCTTTTTGCTTGGTAGTTTACCATCATAGCTTCAGAAAGACCCAATATTCCCCAAGTTGTGTGGACTTGTTTTGGTAGGCTTTGTAAAGCTCAAGACCATGTTGGTGGTCAGCCCGTGTTAGTCTTGCTTCTACCAACCACTCGACGAAAAAGGAACAAACAGCCAGCAACATCAGTACAAAGCATTCTACAAACACCTATTCGCTCCCACTCAATCAGTTCACCAACATCAAGTTCACCTAGATCAGCAATGGCACACAATACAACACAGAACGCAGAGGAATTTACTGCCATGATGATGGCTTTCCAAAGAACCATGGACATTGTAAACCAGAGGATGGCTGCACAGGATGAAGTTATCGCCAATCTACTACGTACATCTAGGGCATCAGCATCAACTATGCATCCGATCCTGGCTGCTCAGCCAAACTCGGATCTAACCCCACCAGTCAAAAATCTGCCAATCTCAGATCCTCAAGACATGTTTCCCTCGACTCTAGCTTATTAACCTCTGGTTTAACCTCCTATAGGAATCTTTCCTTTTGATATCAATGAAATTGATCCGGCCTTAGTCAAGATTGCTAGATTGGAGAAAGCATTAAAGAAATCCCAGGGCTTCAACTCCATTCCAGATATCGAAGACAGGTACACTGAGGCTTCGGTCAGATTATTAGAGCAATTTAAGATGCCCCACATCAATGGATTCGATGGGAGTGGGGATCCAATTGTGCATGTCTGATTGTTTTTAGATGTATTGAAGCCCATGGGTTTGTCTCGGGCGCAGAAGCTCTTGTTGTTTGGAAGAACCTTGTCTGATGTGGCGGCCATTTGGTACGCTAAATTAGAGGCCTCAACAAAGCGGAATTAGGAGGAGCTATCTAAGGCGTTTGTCAATCAGTACTCGTATAACACCCAGATAGAGGTAACCATTAGTGAGTTGGAGTCTACAACCCAAAATCCCAAAGAATCATTCATCAATTTTGTCGCCCGGTGGAGAGCCAAGGCAGCCCCAAATGACAAATAGGCCTGCGGAAAGAGAACAAGTCCGATTAGTGGTCTAGAACCTTGAGCCAGACATATTGCAGAGAATGATAGTGGCACAATTGTCCACATTTGCTTTGTTATATGAGCTGGGGTCCAGATTGAGAGTGCATTCAAAAAGGGTATTATCTATAGAACAAGTGAACCCGGCCTGCGGATGTGAGTACTGTTGTTTCAACGACCAAGATGGCTAATCCCTTTGCTACTCATACAACCTCACAACCTTCACAAAGTACAGGTCCACCCCGAAATCGAAGAGTTTTTTACTCCCCTCTATATGAGCCCAACCCATGCCCTTAAGCTATTAATGCAAAAGGGGCATCTCAAGCCTCTCGATCCTTGTCCATTTCCAGACCCATTGCCACCCAAACATGACCCTACACAGTATTGTATCTTCCACCAATAACATGGCCATCCCACAGACATGTGATACCATCTATGTCATGAGATCCAGGATCTCATTGACAACAAAGTCATTGCCCCACCTTCTAGACCAAACGTAACAACCAACCCACTTCTTGTACAAAACCAAGTCCCTCTTCCTAGAAACATTAACCACATCCATACACTACCACCTGCCTTCAACTCTAGCACATACATTGCCTCATTCTACTTACCAAAATCGGAGGTGGTCCTTCTAAAAGGCATAGACATGTACATGATGGATTTAACACCACAAACCCAATCTAGGCCCATGGCAGTAGAAATGGAAAAAGAGAAGAATGCACTGAAGACAAGGTCGTCTGATACCCGTGTCATAGAAAAGGGGTCTCGCTCACAGAGGAGTACGATCCTAATTTATACATTGTGGCCATCGATCAGCCAAAGCCAGTAGTCATACTGCTGGACTTTCTTAACATTAATGCTATTGGGGAAGGCTAGTTAGGGCAACATCAGAATGATGGGCCCGAACAAGGCCTGAATGACTTGGCTAACTTAGAAGAGGATTTGGCTGATCGGGAGGAGGATCTGGAGGTTTTGTACTTCTTCGAAGAGGAGGATACAAGCAGTGTTCAGGTGGGATGGTGGGACCCAGGACCCGAGCTAGCCAGAAATAAGCAACGGATGGTTGAGTGAGGACGGGTAAGATGTGGAGGAATAGATAGGAGAGATTGGGGAAGAAGAGGAAATTACTGCTAGTGGCAAGGCTGAGGCTGCACCTCTGAATGAGAAAGAACAGGCACTGGAACAATTTCAAAGGGCAAGGATAGAAGAGATCCAGGCAAAGATAGCTCTAGAGCAGGGCAAAGGAAAAGGGAAAGAAGAACCTGAAACAACGGTAGGTGATGCCCAAACTACCAGAAAGGTTGAGTGGGATCCCAGCGACCGAAAAAAGATGTTGAAAAAGCTCAGAAAATATCGGGATTCAGAAACCAAGATTGTGGTGGAGGAAGAATGGTATGATGATGGGGCATGTGATGTTAATATGCTCTGGATAGAACCCGATTCTAGTCCGACCACGACTACGGGAGAGTGGTAGGAAGACAGCGACCTAAGTCATGTGTACACTGACGAAGGTTGGAAAACTGATACCACAGATAACACTTGGTATACCGACGAGATCAATCATATGACCCAAAGCGGTCAGTACTTTAAACTCGCAGCATTAGACCAGCTAGAGACTTTTGGAAAGGAGGTTGAGAGATCAAAGGAGAAGGATGACGAAGAAAACCTAGTCTTGAAATATATCAAGAAGATTCAGGCCGACATATCAATTTGGGGGTTGGTAATGGCTTCTCGGGAGCATAGACAAACATTGTTAGAAGCAATGAACCAGACTAAACTGCCTATTGATACCACTGCTGACCAATTGGTATCATTGGTAACATTTGGGGACGTTACGTCGGTGATATCTTTTTACAGATAAGGAGTTACCGCTTGAGGGTGCCAACCACAACCGTCCTTTATATATAACCCTGGAAAGTCAAAAAAAGTGGATTCCAGTGGTGTTAGTAGATACCAGATCGGCGATCAAGGTGTGTCCAGTGAGGACTTCCTATGCCATCGGTTTGAGGCCGATTGACTTTACACCCATGACCCAAGTTGTCCGGGTTATGACAATACAAGCTGGGATGTTATGGGAACGTTCAAGAGCCATATTCTAATCAGTCTGTTTGAGCATGAGGTACAATTCTATGTCATGGACGTTCCGGCCACGTTCAACCTACTACTAGGAAGGCCCTGGCTACATCAGATGAGGGCTGTATCATCAACAGTCCACCAGTTAGTGAAGTACCCCCTCAAAGGCGGGATTACCACTGTGTACCGTAATTCTGCGATCCATCCTCCCCAGGGAACCACTACATCATTATTGGAAATCATACATGGGGAATAAGACATGTTCCTTTTTGGCTTCTCTCAGGAAAAAGCCTGGTTGGTCCAAACCATCATGGCAGAGGGCGATGGAGACTATGTGAGTGCGCAATCTATTTACATGATGAACAAACAGGGGCATATGCCCAGATTGGGACTAGGCCAAATTGGTAGACAGTGAGGTACTATTGCTAAGGAGATCAATCATAACCCCCACGCCTTCTGGCTGGGATACAAACCTATTGCTGCAGATTGGCAAAGGAAAGGACAGGAGTTGAGAGAAAGGCTGAAAGTAAAGAGGACTAGGAGGCAGTACGAGTTAGTCCACAAACCAATAAAGGGAACCTTGAATGGACGTTGTGTCCCCCAAGGGGAAGACTTTCCCTTTTGTGGATTCCCGGAGCCCTGGTTTGACTGGGAAACAAAAACAAGGTATCCAGGGTTCGAGATCTTTTTCGGACACTAGCTACTAGAAGAGGAGGATGGACAAGTAGACCTGAGCCCTAGCACAGATCAAGGCAAGGCTGTAAACTTCGACATCGAAAAGGAGCTGTTGGGAAAAGCGCTGGCTGACTTATTGATAAGTTCTACTGCTGGAGTTGAGACCACCAACTTGGGAGATAGTTTTACTATCTCAATGATCGGGGATAACCTAGCAGCGAATTTCTCCAATCTTATCGTGGATGCATCTGAGGCTCCACGCCTGGTCTGGAAGTTTGAGCAAGGTGTCATCAACAGTTCTGAATCAGATAGTGAGTCCAGATCTGATTCCACTGAGTTTGTGGAGTCAGAGTCAGATTCGAGTTCCTCTGAGTCTAGTACTTTTGGGAGTGGTAACCCGGATACCAAAGTCCTGTCCAGGTCGTCTTTTAGCTTTTCTTTTGAGTCAACTGTAACTGAAGATCCAGACTTTTTGAATGGGAATGCTATGAACTTTGCCTACTTCTCTGTGCCCTAGGTTTGTTGTACTGATCTTAATTTTCAAAATTTTGACATAAACGAAGAGGAAGAAATTCCTCAGGTTTTGAAAAATTTGGTTGATCATGAGGAGGAGAGGCGTATTAAGTCCTGTACAAATGAAATCGTATCAATTAACGTGGGTACTAAGGAAGATCCTTGCTTGGTCCAGATTGGTTCCACGTTGTCTTCGGAGGAACACGAGCGTTTAATCCCTTTATTAAAAAATTTCAAAGATGTTTTCGCGCGGTTCTATGAAAACATGCCTAGAATCGATCCTGAGATTGTACAGCACCGAATCCCTCTTGACCCTAAGGCCTGGCCAGTTAAGCAGAAGCTGCGCAAAGTTCTCCCAGATTGGGCTTTAAAGACCAAGGAAGAAGTTACCAAACAGATTGAGGTAGGGTTCTTGCTTGTATCTGAGTATCCGACGTGGTTGGCCAATATTGTTCCAATCCCAAAGAAGGATTGCAGAATCAGAGTCTGTGTCGACTTCAGGGATTTGAATAAGGCTAGTCCAAAGGATGATTTTCCACTGCCGCATATTGATAAGTTGGTAGACTTCACCACGGGCCATGCATTGCTCTCGTTCATGGATGGGTTTTCCGGGTATAACCATAGTCTGATGGCACCCGAGGATAGGGAGAAGACCACTTTCACTACTTCGTGGGGCACCTATTGCTACTGAGTCATGCCATTTGGGTTGAAGAATGCTAGGGCCACTTATCAAAGGGCTACAACTACCATTCTACATGACATGATCCCCAAAAAGGTGGAGGTGTATGTGGACGACATGATTGTCAAGTCTAAAGATCGAGAGGGCCACTATACAGCCTTAGAGAAATTCTTTCAATGGATTAGAGAGTATAGATTGAGGTTGAACCCGCAAAAATGCACCTTCGGCGTAACAATAGGGAAAATGCTGGGATTCCTGATCACATAGAGAGGAATTGAGGTAGATCCTTCCAAAATTAAGGCCATCTTAGAAATGCCACCACCAAGGACTGAATTCATAAGGCGATTTATTTCAAAATTAACCTTGACTTGTGAACCACTATTTAGTCTCTTGAAGAAAGGAAAGAAGTTCCAATGGGATGATCTCTGTCAGCTCACTTTTGAACAGGTCAAGTAGTACCTGCAAAATCTGCCTGTGTTATCATCGCCAAAATCGGGAAAACCATTGATTTTGTACCTGTCGGTAGCAAACTCAACCATGGGGTGTATGTTAGCTCAGGAGTCTAAGGCCAGGGTAGAGAAAGCCGTTTACTACTTGAGCAAGAAAATGCTGGATTACGAGACCCGTTACACTTCTCTCGAGAAATCTTGTCTAGCCTTGGTATGGGCTACCCAGAAGTTGAGGTACTACCTGTTAGCTCACTTTGTAATCCTGGTTTCGAGATTAGATCCCAACAAATATCTCTTTGAGAAACCAGCGCTTACGGGTAGGCTAGCCCGTTGGTTGCTTCTTCTCTTCGAAGTTGATCTTATATATGTTACACGAAAGTCGGTTAAAGGGAGAGCTATAGCGGAATTCTTGGCAGATCACCTAACAAAGGGGGATGAAGTGGTGGAGTACTTTTTCCCAGATGAAGATATTCTACAAATAGAGGAGAAAACGTGGACGATATACTTTGACGGAGCAGCCAATCAATACGATTATGGGATCGGTGTGTTACTGATAACACCTGATGACTCTCATATACCCTTAACCTTCAAACTCCGGTGCAAAGCATCCAACAACGAAGCAGAATATGAGACGTGTATTGCTGGTTTAGAAGCTGCCCTGGAAGTAGGGGCAAAAAGGTTAGACGTCATTGGGGATTCGAATATGGTTGTGTCTCAAGCCAACAGAGATTGGCGGGTTAAAGAGGAGAAAATGAAGGTTTACCATCAGGTCTTGGATGTGCTAATTCCGAGGTTTGAAAAATTAACCTTTACCTATTTGCTAAGGGAGAACAATCGATTCGTTGATGCACTAGCAACACTATCTTCTATGGTAGTGTGGACTCGACTTTCTTCACGCCCCCTTTCGGAGAGCATCGAATTGGTCCTACAGTTCGGACTCCTGTCACGGTTTTGAATCTAGTTTCACAAAATGCAATGTGAGACTGACAAACACCAAAGAGTCCAATCTGGAAAATTATTTTGGAAAATTGATTTTAGATCAAATAATGCCAAAACTGGTCTGCTTTTCCAGATTACAGAGTCTCCCCATAAATATTTTATTTTTGGGAAATTTAGGAAATCCTGACTCGTGCCAAAGGCCACATGTTCGTCATCACCAAAGTTACCTCGGCTCGGGAACTTGGGTACGAGAGGGGAAGGTCCTGAAATGAGCACCCCCGCTTGCTCGATTAAAGATTGGCCTCTACTAAATATGATATGTTGTTTTTATAAATACATGTGTTCTTATTCTGGTTGTTTAGCTAACTTTACTATGTGATGCACACAAGTAAGTTTCGACTAGTCGCAAGACTTGGAACGAATTCAACTCACGTTTGTTTTTGAAAATGGTTTGAAAATGCCACCCTCAAGTGGGCTAAAACGCGGATTTGCCATCGAACACGATGGGCTTTAAAACATGATTTACCACTTCGCAAAGTGGGCTTAAAACGCGCATTCGTTGAATCATTCTAATTCAAGCAACAAAGCCTTCATCCACAGACGTTCATGCAGTTTAGCATTTAAGCAAATAGCTTCATGGCAAGCATGCGAAACATGGCAACACTCACACTCATGCAAGTATGCTAAAGCATAAAACTTATAGTGTACTCCGAGCCAAAACAAAAGCTAGTTAGAAATATGCATGATCCTATCTATGCTAAAATGCCTAATGCAATACATGCAATAATGCAATAAGATAGGCTCGGCTATCTAAGATGGCATATGATTGCAATACTTTGATAATATGCTGTTAAACATGCATTCGAAGAAGTGTATTTAAATTGCAATGCAGTTTGAATGATACACCGAGCCTCAGTGCATGCAAGACAAATGAATGATGCACGCATGCGAGCATAAGATATGCTAATTGAAATATGACCCTAAACTAACCATCAAAAGCGATTAAGTAAAAGGGAGAAAGACGTGGGGTTAGAAGACATGCACACATGCACGCACACTTATTACAACATTGCGCCTTCACGAAGGAGGGTCTGAATGAAATAAGCTAACTAGCTACTCTAATTATTACAAACCAAAACTAATTAACTATTCTAGCTAATTATTACAAACCGAGTTGAATAACTAGCTATGATAAGCTAATTAAGGCAATTAACTAATTAACTATCTAAGCTAATTAATTACAACACTTGAATTGAATGATTAGCTATGATAACTAATTAAAGCAATTAAATGGTCTCGCGGGTGAGGGAGACATGCATGCGTAGTTGGCGTCCTCCCGAAAATCAATTGCCTTGCCTTCGGCTGCCTCTGTTTGCATTTGCTTTGATTTCTGAAAATTGTGCCAATCTCCAGACTGCCTTTGCTCCAACATAGGAACACAATTGCACCAAAAATGAACTAGTGGCCTATCGACCACAAAAGGTGGTTGTCGGCCACCCAACTGGCCGGTCGGCTAGTTTAGGTGGCCGGTCGGCTACCTCAAGTGGCCGGTCGACTACCTGCTTTTCCAAAAATGCTGTTTTTGCTGCAACAGAGAACAACAGAGGCAAAACAAGGTATTTGGCAGGAAATATGTGTAATGCTACTCTCCTTATCATTTCCCAAGCTCAAAGGAGTGTGGCGCATGGTTCTCAAGCCACCAATCAAGCATCTCAATGCATGATGGCCAAAGAACCAAGCTTGTACAAGCTTAATGAATGAACACATAAGACTCAAAGAACCACCACCCTATCATGCACGATCAAGGGTGATGGCGACCAAGAAACGTGACACGTTTCATCACTTTGAGTATGAAACGTCTCTCATTTCTTGTGTTTGGATTAACGTCTGATTCAAACACATGCAATGTAATACAAATATGCTTATCTTGGTCATGTTTTACTTGTTCAATTTTAGTTACGCATTTTAGATTACCGAGTCATTCCTTAGTTGGTTGGGTCCAATGTGGGCGTCCTCTAATGAGAGAGGGGTCAACCAAAGGATGGCTTAAGACATGAGAGAGCTCATGCCTTTGGCTAGGAGGAACCCTTAAAAGAGAGTTAAAGCCCTTGAGTACAAGCTCTATCTCAAGCTTAAACACAATCATAAGGTTAACCATCATGCTAAAGCGTAAAAGCTCACCTAGTACTCCAAGCTAGGAAAGAAAACAAAGTTAGAAAAATGCATGATTCCTAACTATGTTAAAGGACTAATGCAACACATACAATAATGCGACTAAATAGGATCGGCTACTTAATCATGGCATATGATACAATTTGATAACATGTATTCAAACAAGTATTGAAATACAATCCAGCTTGAATGATGCGCCGAGCCTCGGTGCATGCAAGACAAATGAATGATGCAAACATGCGAGCATAAGGTATGCTAATTGAAAATGACCTTAAACTAACCATCGTAAGCAGTTAAATAAAAGGGAGAAAGATGTGAGGTTGGAAGACATGCACACACCCAAGCACACTTATTACAACAATGCGCCCTCGCGAAGGAGGGTCTGAATAAATAAGCTAAACTAATCTAAGCTAAGCTAAGCTAATTATTACAAAACAACTAATTAACTATTCTAGTTAACTAATTAGTACCACACTGTAGACACCCCATTTTTGACCGTCCTTAAGACTTGGACGTCATCGTTTGAACACTCGATGATCATCCCTGTTCGTGTTCGTCATGAGTTCTTGGAGGTTTCGGCTACGCGCCTTGCCTCAAGACCTCTCGACTTGTTTGTTTTGTGTTTGGTTTTACATCAAACACTTATTGTTTTGCTTCTGAGGGTGGGACATAGCTTGTAGGCCATCCCCACACCTCACCGGCCATGGCTTGAGGCCACCGGCCTTGTTTCCTTGCCACCGGCCATTGGTGATGGCCGGTCGGCACTATTGATGGTCGGTCGGCATTGTGTTTGGTCGGCCGGCCACTGTTTTTGATCAATCGGCCACTTTTCCTGGCCAAGACCTTTTCTTGAGGGAGCTTGACCCTTTTGAACCTTTTTAGCTTCTCCAAGAAGCTTGATCCTTTTTTTAGCTTATCCAAGAAGCTTGAACCTTTTGACCCTTTTTAGTTTCTCCAAGAAGCTTGACCCTTTTTTAGCTTCTCCAAGAAACTAGATCCTTTTTTTTATCTTCCCCAAGAAGCTTGAACCTTTTGACCCTTTTTAGCTTCTCCAAGAAGCTTGACCCTTTTTTAGCTTCTCCAAGAAGCTTGACCCCTTTTTTTAGCTTCTCCAAGAAGCTTGATCCTTTTTTTAGCTTCTCCAAGAAGCTTGGCCCTTTTGCTCCAAGCTTCTAAGAGAAGTTTGGCCTTTTTGCTCAAAGCTTCTAAGAGAAGCTTTGCCCCTTTGGTTTCTCTATAAAAAGAGGGCCTCTCCTCCCCTTTAGAGGGTTAGAAAAATCTGATATGTAGGATATATATATCACTCCCTCTCTATATCTCCCTCTCTCTCTACATTTGTGTGGGTTAGAGGGTGCAAAAGGGTCTAGTTCTTGGCCATTTGAACTACACCTCCTAGCACAACACCTCCAACATCAACCTAAGGAGCTTGGAGGCCATTTTCAGAGGCTAAGGGACTGTTTTTTTGGACCAAGAGGCTGCTGTCCCCTTTTGGCTACAAAGGTAACTCATTTTCCCTCTTTATTCCCCATTTTTGTACACACTTTTATCCTATCTTACTTGCTGTTTTGAGCTTTGTGTATAACATAAAAAAGTTCTGTTTTTTTGTGTTTAAGATACTTCATTAAGGTCACTTTTGTGTTTGGGGTTGTTTACCCCCTCTTAGGCCTTGTTTGGCCCCATTTTGTGCTATTTTTTGTGAGCTTCGGGACCACCTTGTTTGGGCCTCCTCACCACTGAAATCCCTTGTTGTCTTCAAAAAGTGCCATTTTAGCCTTATGTGTGAGCACCATTTTAAAGTTCATGTTGGCCATGTCTTAAGTGTTATTTGTGCTTATTTTGCCATGATATAGCACTATTTTTACTTGGTTTATACACACCATGCTTGCTATGCATACTTGTCTTGTAATGCCATGAATTGCCTTAACATGTGCCTAGCATTTAGACCACTATGCTTACTTGTTTTGGCTTAGCTTTGTGATGCTTTTGTGCATGTTTCAGTGTGCTTGAGGTATATTTTTGGTCATTTGGGTCATCCATGATTTACTTTGTATAGCTACCATGTAATCCCCCTTGGCTTGCCTTGTGTTTTAGACCATTGTTGCATACTTAGCTTGTCTTGTTTACTTGGTTTTGCACCTTCTATAATATGATTTTAGAGCTTTCTATGCATGCCATGTATCCATGTTTATCCTCTTTTAAGTGTGCTTAAAAGTTGCTCTTTGGTGCCTAAGTGTTGGACTTTGTGTGCATGCATGCTTGTATGTGTTTTGGCCCTCATTTCCATGGCATTTGGCCACTGATTTGGGCTTATTTGAGAGCTGCCTATTTTGGTTTAAGACCATTCCCACATGTCGTTGCATGCTCATCCATCTTGCATGCTTGTTAGTTTGCATAACTTGCATGCTTGCATGTTTACATTGCTTGTTCACATGCTCATATTGTATGCGTAGCTTCCATGCCTAGGTTGCATAACATTAAGCATGCATCTCTTGCCTCTTGAATTGATTATGATGGAGGTTGGGGCCCATTGTTTGTTTTGTGCATTTCATTCCATATTGAAATTGCACACTTTGACTCTTTGGGCCATCACGCATTGAAATGCGTGATTGGTGGTATGAGAATCGAGTACCATGCCCCTTTGAGTCATAAACATGATAAGGGGTGTGGTGGTGCACACATTTGCTCGAAATGCATTGCCATGCCTTGTCTGCCCCCCTGTTGCTGTCAAACAGGTTTCTGTAGGAAGTTTTGGCCGGGCGGCCATATATACTGCCGACCGACCAAATATATTTGGCCGAGAGCTCAATGGATGGTCGATGACCACTTCAAAATGGCCGGTGGTGATCCCACTTGGTCGGTGATGCTCCCCAATATCCATAGAGCGCTCATTGGGAGTTGTGCAATCTTCAGAAGAGCAGAGTAGGGTAAACAGAGGCAGTTTGTGCACGGCGATGGATTTCCGAGCAAACCCGAGCACGCGTGCATTGGACCCTCTTCCCGAGGGCTTTACTGCTTTCTTAGCTTAGATAATTTACTTAACTAGTTAAGTGGTCTGTAATATTTAATTAGCTTGTAGGTTAATTGATTTGTATTATTCTTTTGGTCCCTCCGAGCGAGGGCGAATTTGTAATAAGTGTGGGTGCGTGTGTGCATGTCTTCCAACCCCCACTTCTTTCTCCCTTTTACTTATCTGCTTTTGATGGTTAGTATTAGGTCATATTTAATTTAGCGTACCTTATGCTATGCATGCGTGCATCCATACATTTGTCTTGCATGCACCGGGCTCGACGCATCATACTAACTGCATTGTATTTCAATTCCAAGTTGAATACGTGTTAGTTGTAGCATCATCATATGCCATCCATAGATTAGTCGAGCCTGTTGTAGCTGCATCTTGCATGTGTTGCATTAGCCATCTTAACATGAACTAGGATCATGCATATGATTACTAACTAGTTTCTGTTTTAGCTTGGAGTACTCGGTGAGCATTTATGTTTTAGCATCCTTGCATGCGTGTGAGTGTTGCCATGACAGCATGCTTACCATGAGGCTACTTGCTTATGTGATATAACTGCTTGAATGCCTGTGGGTGGAGGGTGAATTACCTAAATTGGGATAATGCATTAAAACTGTGAGTTTTAAGCCCACTAGATAGTGGCAAAACCATCTTTTCTAAAGCCCACTTGAGGGTGGCAAAACCTGCATTTTAGCCTACTTGCGAGTAGCAAACCATTTTCAAAACAAACATGCAATGTTTTGTTCTAATTTAGGCGATTTGGTCTATACTTGTTTGCTGTGCGCATAACATAGTAATTATAGGCTAATAATCGAAATAAGAACACGTAATGCTTTCAAAACAAGATATCACGGTTGGTAGAGGCCGATCTACGGATCGGGCGAGAGGGGGTGCCCATAGCTGACCTTCCCCAATCGTAAACAAGTTCCCGAGCCGAGGCAACTTTGATGATGACGGACATGTGGCCTTAGGCAACGAGTCAGGGTTTCCTAAATTTCTCCAAAAATAAAATATTTAGGTGGCGACTCTGTATCTGGCAAAGCAGTCCATGTTTGGCACTTCTTTTCAAAAATCTGTTTTTCTTAAAACGATTTGCCGGATTTGGACTCTTTTGTTCAGATTAAGAACCGTGACAATTTGAGAGTCCTGAACTGTAGTGAACCCAATATGAACAGAACGGGACTCATCCTCCCGGGGTGTTCGGGGACATCTACACACACAATTGAATAACTAGCTATGCTAAGTGAATTACAATATTACAAAACGAATTTAATAATTAGATATACTAACTAATAAAAAGAAATTAAAACAAAACAAGTAAATGGTATCGAGAGCAAGGGAGACATGCGTGCTCGGTTGGCTTCCTCCCAAAAATCCATCGCCTTGCCATCGGCTGCCTCTGTTTGTACGCATTCGATCTCTGAACATTGAATCAACTTCTAGACTACCTTTGCTCCAAAACAGAAACACTTTTGCACAAAAATTCATTGGTGGCCAGTCGGCCACGAAAGGTGGCTGTCGGCCACTGCAACTGGGCGGTCAGCAACCTCAAGTGGCCGGTCAGCCACCTGCTTTTCCAAAATTCTGTTTTTGCTGCAACAGAGAGCAACAGAGGCAAAGCAATGCATTTTTCAAGGAATGTGTGTACTACCACCCTCCTTATCATTTCTCAAGCTCAAAGGAGTGTAGCACTCGGCTCTGAAGCCACCAATCAAGCATCTCAATGCATGATGGCCAAAGAGTCAAGATTGTACAAGGTCAATGAATTCACAAACAAGACTCGAAGGACCACCACCCTATCATGCATGATCAAGGGTGACGGCGACCAAGAAACGTGACACGTTTCATCACTTTGAGTATGAAACACCCCACATTTCTTGTGTTTGGATTAACGTCCGATCCAAACACATGCAATGCAACACAAATGCTTATCTTGTTCAAGTTTTACTTGATTCATTTTGTTTACACATTTTGAATTACCGATTAATCCTTTAACCGATTAAGTCCAAAGTGATTGTCCTCTAATTGGAAAGAGGGGCCAACCAAAGGATGGCTTAAGACATGAGAGAGCTCATGCCTTTGGCTAGGAGGAACCCTCGAAAGAGAGTTAAAGCCATTGAGCACAAGCTATATCTCAAGCTTAAACACAATCATAAAGTTAACCAATCCCTCAAAACAAATGGAAAAATGAAGCAATGAGGGAGGTTGCTGAATTTTAGTGCTGAAATGGCATGCAAAGACACTAAATCATGCAAGATCATGCAAACAACACATGCACAACATGTTAATAGCCAAAAGCATTGAAACTAGTGAAGAGCACTACACTAGAGGCATGCAACATCAAACTTAAATGACCAAATCAGCTCTAAAGAGAGCTTAAACATGCCAAAATAGTGGCTAAAATATATTGAGATTGAAACACAAAAGGCCATAAAAGCATGCTCACATGTTGGCTCGCAAGCACCACTCTCAAAATCAATGAAAGAGTGATAGAAGTGAGAGCATGACAGAGCCATGTGCATTGGAATCATGTGCAAAATGACGCTATGGCATGCTACCATCTCATGCAAAACATGTTAGGGGCCTTGAAACACAAAGCTAGTAAAGGTAATTACACTATAGGTATGCAAGGCAAAGCACATATGTCCAAAACCACCCAAAACAGAGCTAAAGCATGCTAAATCAATGGCTAAAACATGTTGAGATGAAGTCAACACAAGCTAGAATGATAGGCTAAATCATCAAGTATGCTAGGCTAGTAAGCATTATTGCACTGCAAGTACAAAAAGCAAGCGAGGAGTGCTCCAATCAACCAAAAACGTAGTTGAAGCATGTCAAAACAAAGCCAAAACATTCTTGAACTAAGCTACAAAGAGGTAGAAAAACATGCTTACATCTTAGGCCATCTATACTTGCAAACAAAAGACAAGGAGGGGAGGCCACCCCCTCCTATTTTAGACCTCTAAACCAACTTTTTACCACTGATATGCCCCTGGAATTCAGTGGTTAAAAGGCCAAGAAAAGGGGATTTCAAAGGCTTAGAAAGATAGCACAACACTTAGCAAACAAGCTACAAAAGAGGGTGGACCACCCCTAACTCCAAAAAGGCCTTCAACCACCATTTTTTAGCCTTAAAAACAGATGTTTTTGTAGTTGAAAACTAGGCCAAAAACTACGTGCAAAGGTGGCCAAACTAGTGTACAAAAATAAGCTTAAAAGGGGTAAGTCCTTACCCTTGAAGTACAATAGCAAAATAGCCACAACTTTGAGCTCAGACCAGCTTTGAGAGCTCACACAAGGCCTCCAAGAACCTCAGCCCCAAGGTGAAGGTGTTTGGCTATGGGTCTTAGTGCAAAGGTGTAGAGAAAACTCACTTTCATGCACAAAATAGAGTGAGAGAGAGAGAGAGAGAGAGAGTTCTAGAGAGAGAAGGGAATTTTTGCTCACAAATTTTCTAACCCCTCAAAATGGGGGAGAGACCTCTGCTTATATAGGAATGCAAGCCAAAAGGTTTTTTTCATCCCTCTATACACGTGTATGGAGGATGCATTCAGTGAACAATAGCTGGCACAATTGGCACATAAAATATCTGAAAAAGGAGAAAAATGGCCGTTGGCCATCACTAGTGGCCGACTGGCCATCAATGTAGCCGACCGGCCATGAACACAACTGACCGGCCACCACTGGTGGCTGGCAGGCACAAGTCATGGCCGGCAGGCTAAGGGGATGGCCGACAGGCCACCCTCTCCCTCCAGAAGCAAAGAAACAAGCATTTGGTCCACAACCAAGCACAAAACAGATAAGATTAGAGGCTCCAAGGCAAAGTGCTCAACCTGAGACCTTCGCAGACTCAAAACGGACACAAACGAACACAATCATCGGGTATTCAAACGATGACGTCCAACTCTTGAGGACAGTAAAAAATGGGGTGTCTACAGTTGCACCTCTTTGACAGAACTCGTAAGTCGTGAAATGATGAGAGTGAATGTCAAAGCCCAAATACGACCTATTTTTGACAAGGCCGAAGACTTAGACAAACAAGCAAGATAACATTACAGAACTGAGCCCGCAGGTTGGGGTAAAATGCAAATGATATGTACAATGCAAGCAAATAACTTATGATCATGCAATGAGGTGGCAACGAAACATCTAGATGCAAACGCCATGCAAAGAAATGCTACAGTAAACCCGAACATAAGCAAGTAAACAAGAACCCAAACCACATTTCTTGCAGAAAAGATGTAAGAAAATTATGACGCATCACGCAGAAAAGATAAAGAGCAACAACCGCCAGGCACACCCGAGGCGGCAAACAAGATTCCAACACGTGGCACACGCGAGGATAGAAATGGTGCGAACCTAAGGACATACCCTAAGGTTCCGAGCCACAGAGAACACATGATAACAATTGAAACGCATCCAAACATCATGCAATCAAAGCAAAGAGCAGTATAACCAAAGCATCCTAACGTGCCACGCGCGAAAGGGAAAAGGGAGTAGTGCAAACACCGAAGAGTGGTATAAACATCGAAGCACGTTCCAATGTTTCTAACCAAAGCAGAGTGGTATAAGCGTTGGACACACGTTCCAAACACTTCTAACCGAAAGGATGGTATTAACATTGGGCACACGACCCAAATGCTTCTAACCAACGGGGTGGTAGAAGCGTCAGACACACGTGCCAAACATTTCTAACCGGAAAGGGTGGTATAAACATCGGGCACATGACCCAAATGCTTCTAACCAACGGGGTGGTATAAGCGTCGGACACACGCCCCAAACGCTTCTAACCAGAAAGGGTGGTATAAACACCTGGCGTACCCAAATATTTCTAACCAACAGGGTGGTATAAGTGTCGGACACACGCTCCAAACGCTTTTAATCGGAAAGGGTGGTATAAACACCGGGCATACCTGAATGTTTCTAACCAACGGGGTGGTATAAGCGTCGGACACATGCCCCAAATGCTTCTAACCAGAAAGGGTGGTATAAACACCGGGCATACCTGAATGTTTTTAACCAACAGGGTGGTATAAGCGTCGGACACACGCCCTAAACGCTTCTAACCAGAAAGGGTAGTATAAACACCGGGCGTACCCGAATGTTTCTAACCAACCTGGGGGGGGTATTCAAAGGGCTGGAATGATCTTACCTGGAGTTCCTCTGAATGAACCATACATACAATATCGTCTGGTTGCATCATCTTTGAATGAACCGTACATACAATATCGTGCCTGCATAGGAAAGAAACTTTGACAAGTACAATACAATAGGAATGTATATTCAATGCAACATCACTAACCATGATACAATGCTTAGAGAGACACGCTTCATGCACATCATGCAAGGAATGAAATAAAAGCATATTCTATGCGACAAAACATGGAGCATGTTCTATGCAACAAAACATGGAGCATGTTCTATGCAACGTTGAGTGCACGTTTAATGCAACAGGTATGGACAATTCTATGCGAATGTAAAGGCATGCACAATGCAATAAAATGCAACATGCATATTCTATGCAAACATAAGAACATGTGTAGCGCAATGAAATGCAGCATACATATTCTATGCACAGTAACGATGCACATTCAATGCAACATCAATAACATGTTCAATGCAAAACGCCGAATAAAGGAATGCGCGTCTTAACAAGATCAATTCAGTTGTAACCTCCAATTTACCTGTCAGAGGAGTAAAAAGCAAGTTTAAAAGGATACACCTCGTACGTGCTGAGCATCACATACTGAAAACACTGTTCAGAGTTTCTGTAGAGGCCATTTGAGCTTAAAAAAAAAATGCACTTCCCTTGCACTTTCTTGAGGGATCAAGGCACAAACAACAAAATAACATTCAAGGAGAGCAACAGAAGCCTGCCGGCCACTCTGGGAGGCCACCGGCTCCCTATCGGCCACAAAATAAGTTCATCGGCCACAAATGTGGCCGTTCGGCCAACACTGGTAGCCGGTCGGCCACCGATGCTAGATTTGGGGCAATTTTGGCATTTCACCACGAGTCTTTAAATATAGGGTTCTAGACCCTATTTCCTCACTTCCCCTTTGCCGAAAAATACTCCCCTTTTGCTCTAGAGCACTTTCCCACTTCCGATCTGCGCTTCATACGCATTTTCGGACATCCCACAAACATCCGATTCGTGAAACCCTCTTAGGTCACAGTACTTTGAACCGATTGAAAAGTGGTTTTGGTCCCCTTTTCTTGATTTCCACCACTTGGGGTTTGTTTCCCTCGAGTTACCTTTGGTTTCGGTGCCTTGTTCCGAGCCTTGACCTTTTCTTCCATTTTTCCTCGCTCAGAGTTGACATTTTGTTCACTTTCGGCGTTCTCACCCATTTTCCACACTTACGACCATTCTTTCATTCTCTTTGAGATGGCGGACGACATTCCACACGACGGAGCTCCTCCGGGGTGGAGATGGATCCCGAGTTCAAGCCCTTGCTGCTCAGTGTTCGACCATTCAACCCGGCGACGTACCATCTTGAGGTACACGTGTTGCCTCCTGATAACATCCGCTAGTTCAGGGGATTCGCGCGAGGTGCACCAGAGGACCTTCTACTACGTGAGCCGGAGTCACATCTATCTCATGGTGCCTCAAAGGTATACACTTTCTCTTCATTTTCCACAATTCAGATTACAATTCCTGTATAGCTCACACTGCTTTTCACCCAGTCATTCCATACACACTTGTGCACTGCATCACTTACACGGCCTTGCATCTGTTTACCCTAAACATACCCTTGCATTGTATTTCTTACACTGCTTTGTATTTGTTTATTCTGTTTACAGGGAGATTCACATGCCTTCCATGGATACGGGACCATTTCTGCGAAGGAGTGGTATATGGAGCTACCTGACGCCATTTTCGCCAGATCGTTGACGAGGCCGACTTTGGTGCATTATGAATGGGGCTCACACGTCTCATTGCGAGCCGGCCTTTACTGGACGCCTTAGTAAAGAGGTGGTGGGATACCACCAATTCCCTCAATTTCTCTACAGCAGGGGAGATGACGATGACTCCTTTTGACTTTTCCATGCTCACCGGCATAGGAGTAAGGGGTCATCTGATTCCTTACAACACCGACATGGGCGAGTGGGAGGCTGCTCAGATCTACTTGCTGGGGATTCGCCCACCCATCTCTCGATGAGGGATGGTGCGATATACCTGGTTCGCTGATCATTTCAGAGGGATGATACCGATGACCAGTGAGGAGACCGAGTACTACGCCCGGGGTTTCCTCATGTTTCTATTTGGAACTACTCTGTTTGTCGACCGGGCAAACACCGTCGAGCTCTACCTCCTGAGTGCATTGGTGGACCTGTCTCGTATCCGACTCTTTGACTGGGGCGGCGCAGGCTTGGCCACATTATATGGGTACATGAGCTCCTCCTCTCGTTGGAGCGGGCATCTGCTAGGAGGCTACTGGAGGGTCTGGAAGGTATGTCCTACCTTTCTGCTTTACAGTGCTGCTTCGCATTTCCTGTACACCACACATACCGTATATTGCACTGTATACCACCTATTTTCTGCTTGAAATTATCTATACACTGCACACACTGTACACTGCTTTAGCTGTATTTATCTGATATATACTCACTATTATCCTTCCACCTTCTATAGCTATGGGTATATGCCTATTTTTCAAGGCTTTCCCCAGATCCAGAGGTAGAGATACCACCCATGGTGCCATATTCACACAGATATGACGGGAGATGTCAGCGGAGGCCACAAGAGTCATTCTCATTCTTTCGCCGATTCTTCGACACCGTGACCGCGACAAAGGTAACTCAAACCTTACAGTCATGTCAGCTTTACCTCACATTGCATTTATGATAGCGGCTAACAATCTGTATATTCACTATTCACAGGTCACCTGGCAGCCATGGGGAGTGATGCCTGATGGAGTCAGAGATCAGTTTGTGGGCGCTCAGGAGGCCTCTCGTTTCTGAATCTTGCTCGAGGGTTCGGTCTGTCAGGCGTGGTTCCTAGGAGAGCGATTTCTACGACAGAGCCTCAGCTTGCCTGAGCCAGTAGTCTCAATGCTGCCTCCATCATATATGAGGACTACAGAGAGGTATACCGCATAGGAGATGATTGACTTCACCAGAGGTTGGGACACAGACTTCTTCAGGCTTGAGGGCGATTACACTGCCTTCATTCAGACATATCTCATGCCACCTCTGACTGGGGCCCGCAGAGGTGATAGAGCCAGAGCTCCAGCTGCAACAGAGAGAGCGGAAGGATCCAGAGCATCCCGTACTCATGATAGGAGAGGCTCTTAGCCGAGATAGAGAACGAGGTGGCTAGAGCTGCCTACCACACTGACCTGCTGGGGATCCAGAGGGGAGACTTAGCAAGTTCCCATCGAGACTGCACCAGCTAGTTACGAGCTCATCGGAGTTCGAGGCCTGACTCCAGTATGTACCATACTTTACGTTTTGCACAATCAATCCATTTCAGTTATGCTTTGTAGACCACTAATCATCTTAACACATTAGCAGGCTTCCATAGAGTACACCAGATAGGCTCTCGAGTTGGCGGCCTCTCTAATGGGGATGGTTCAGACTAGTTTGAACCTTCTCAGTCTCTACAGGATTCCTGTAAGTTTCCTTCAGTTTGCATTTCTTGCCATGAAGTTCTCTGCTGATACATATTAGCATTTCAACTGTAATCTGCCCCATACTGATTTGAATACATTACATTATCAACACTGCGTTGATACACTGCTCCCACACACTGCATTCAATACTATACTCATATTCACATACCAATGACTGATGCATTTGACAAACTATTCTTTTCAGGTCCCTTTTCTGATGCCAGTTCCACCGGGTGCCCCAGCGGGAGCTGCAGTAGGACCTTCAGTGCCTCCCCCGACAGTAGGGAGAGAGAGGTGAGGGACTCCGGCGCACATCCGAGGCGGAGCTAAACGTACACATACCGAGGGCGGTCCACCAGAGCCTATCCTGGAGGATGATGAGACAAACGAGAGCGAGGAGCCAGCGAGTCCGCAGTCAGAGTCATCTGAGGGTGGAGGCGACGACACCAGCTCGGGTTCTGAGGGCGGTGGCGATGCTGAGGAGGGCTCCGAGGAGGGGAGCGGAGGTAGCTTTGGATCGGGCTCCGGCTCAGGTTCAGATAGTGGCGCTGATGGCGACAGCTCTGAGTTTGCTCAGCCGAGGAAGAGGACGAAGAGGGCCTCTAGAGCTGGAGCTAGCTGGCGTTGATTTTGATGCCTTTTTTTGCTTTGTTTTCTTTTTACCAGTAGTCAGCACATTGTACAACCTTAGGCAACTTTACTTTAAAACTTGTACTTTTTGTAAAAAGGAACCATGATTGGAATGAAAACAACTTTTTGTCAAAAAATGTTATATTTTGCATTCTCAGCATTCATTGCATCGCACCATTTTATACGAAAAATTGGATTGATGGAAATTGAAAATTGTATGACAATTGCTTAATCAGGTAGTGAATCAACCAACGCATAGCAAAAAGAGTAAAAAAACTCAATGAACAAAGAAATAACTCGACAACAAATACAACTCGATAAGCAAAACAACAACTCGAAAAGTAAAACAACAACTCGATAAACAAATCGACAAAAAACCTTAAAGAGTAACAGAAGAAATGCACTGAAAAGGGAACAAAATACAAGTCCTTGGTATTTTCAACACATGAATGGACCGAAGGGCAAAATAGAAGGCCACCGACCAAAAACAGATGCTGCCAGCCACAAAAAATAGTTGTCGGCCACTGGTACTGGCCGGTCGGCTACAAAAGTGGCCGGTCGGCCACCAATAATGGCCGGTCGGCCATCAATGTGAGGAACCTCCAGATTGTTGCCACCTGTCCTCCACTCAGCATCTTTTCTTCTGCAAAAGCTCCAGCTTCGGGATTTCTTCATTCTAACTCTATTTTTGCCCCAAATGGAGCCATTCGTTGCCCAAAAACTCTCAACTTGGATTGCAACTTTAGATGGCTCGGAAAAGTTGAATTTTCGAGGTTTCGGGATAAATGCACTATTCCTGCTAAGCCGCACTCTACAGTGTTTTCTATTCCTTCATGCCGTGGCTCGATGTTGGAATCCAGTCACACACGTTTTTAGCTTCGGGGGACAAGAGATATGCCCCGCAATCGAAGAATTCCAGGCTTTGATGGAAGCCCGGCGTGATGAGGAGATCTTACCTCAGTCCCGCTTTGGCCACACTCAGGCTTTAGGACGGATGTGTGGGCTTACTTTACATGATGCCCGATCCCTGGTGCACAACGAGGAGTTGGACATTTCGAGCTTGATTCATCATTTTTTTGATGCCGGTAACCGCGACGACCGTCTTTGGCAAAGTTTTCGGCAACACGCCCTTTGCTTATGTATGCTAGCTCATTTTCTGCTTGCCTCTGGCCTCGGAGGGTCTAGCATTCGCTTGATTGAAGTGGCCCAAAGCTTGAAAGAGGGCAAGAGCTACATCGGCTTGACACTAGCCGAGATGTTGATGGGTTTGAATGCCTTCCATCGCTGGGAGACGACTAGGTTTGCAGGAGGCCCACTACTCTTGCAGGTAATGCTTCCCTCCCTATCTCACATGCATTTCTTACATCACTCGGACCTCAAGCTCTATTTTTCTCTCAAACCCTTTACTCACTTTTCTCTCCACGTACACCTCTCTATTCTTTAATCTCTCTTATCTTTCATCCCTCCCCAGGTATGGCTGATGGATAGGTTGAAAGTAGCGGGCTCTTGCCCAGTATATTCAGCGCGCGACTATTTCTTCCGCCCATGGCTAGTAGATTTCCCGAACGAGGGGTGGTGGTGCCACTGGATGTGCAACAGATCAGCTGTCGACATTGCTTGGCATTGCCCCTGGTTTGATTTACCTGAGATGAGCTACAACATGTCTTGGCAGCCTGGCATCTAGTTGATCGGCATAACACATTGCGTCTTCTATTTTCCCTTCCGGTTCAGGCGTCAGTTTTGACATGACCAGATTTGCGGGGAAGATGGAGTAGAGTACCCAGGTTCATTATTGATTCGAGGCGCACAGGTAGCTCGCTACTTTACTGCTTGAAGGACAACAGAACTTTTGGCTCCTGCACCCACTTTTAGTTATGTCCTTTTTGGCGAATGCATAGCTTGGCTCGAAGATGAGGTGCAAATCGGGCCCACCTTAGCATCTGAAGCTTCCATGAGTTCTGGGAGGGGGTGCCGGAACACCTGACTTAACCATGCCCCAAGTTTATTGCTTTAATTAGTACTTTCAAGTTTTCTTTTTGAATGTAATAAAAAGCAACTTCAATTTGTATCAAGAGTTGGAGAACTCTGTATTGAAATCAAAGAAATTGAAGGTTGTGGTTACTGAAAATTTTCCTTATGGTCTAAAGATGGTCTAAATTGTGAAAAGATTAATTTGAACAAATAAACTTTTATTAAAACTTTTCAAAACCATTTTCGATATGGATCACAACTGGACACACCCGAAATCTATCCACCGAGATGTACAACCCCAAATCCCAGCAACTAGAAGGTTGCCCCTAGTGAGCACTGCACTGCACTGGATATCACAACCGAACTCTTGGGTGTAGAAAAGACGAAGATGACCAAAACAATCACGTGGATAGAGTTGATTTGGAAGTGTTTATGGCTGGACTTCAGAATGAAGTTGCCTACGTATCCTGAATATGGGAATCAAGCCTTACGTAGTTCGGTTCAGGTTCACTCATGTTTTAACACTCTCCTTTTACGCTCTAACATTTGCCAAGGCCGCCCTTTTTGGGTTTTCAACCTTGCGAGCTCAGTTTTTCTCTTTTCAAATTTTTTGTGCTCTAACTTTTGCCTCGGTCGCCGTTTCGGGTTTTCGGCCTAGCGAGCCTCTCAAGGATAGTATTTCTTCAACTTGTCCATGTCGATTGGTTGGGAGAACTCGAGGCCATCTAAGTCCATAAGAATGACAGCTCCACCCGACCAAATAGACTTGATGATGTAAGGACCAGTCCAATTAGGTCTGAACTTGCCTCTAGGGTCATGGATGGGAGCTCGGTTGTCTTTGAGCACCAAATCCCTTTCTTTCAAATTCCTGGACTTAACCTTCTTGTTGAAGGCCCTGGAAATTCTGCGTTGATAACCTTGGACGTGATACAGTGCTTTCAGCATCCTCTCATCAAACAACATAAGTTCCTCGAACCTACTCTACTGCCAATCGGCCTCCGCTATCTGGCACTCAACCATCACTCGCAGCGACGGTAGTTCAACCTCGATTGGAAGAACATCCTCCATCCTATAAACCAAGGAATACGGAGTTGCCCTAGTAGAAGTGCGAATCGATGTTCTGTAACCCCAAAGAGTAAACGACAGCTTATCTGGCCAGTCTCTGTAGGTTTCCATCATCTTCTGTAGAATGTGCTTGATGTTCTTGTTGGCGGCCTCAAAAGCTTCGTTGGTTTGCGGCCGATATGTGGATGACTTATGAAAAGCCACGCTGTACTTCTCCAACAAGTCGATCACTTCCTTCTTGAAGTGGGAACCATTATTTGAGATGATCTCATTCGGGACCCCATAGCGACAGATGATATTGTTCCTGATGAACTTGGCTACGTGCGATGCTTTCAGCACTGTGTAGGATTGGGCCTCGACCCACTTTGTAAAGTAGTCTATCGCCACCAGGATGTACTGATGCCCGTTCGGCCCGTTCGGAGTAACTACCCCAATAACATCAATTCCCCAGACTGAAAATGGCCATGGCGAAGTCATGTTGTTTAGCATTGACGGCGGAATGTTCATCCGATTTACATGGATCTGGCATTTGTGGCATCACCGAACAAAACCAATACAATCCTCCTCAATGGTTGACCAGTAGTAACCATGTCTGAGGATTTTTGGACCTAGCATCACTCCGTTCATGTGCGACATGCACTCTCCTCCGTGGATGGCCTCCATCAGGCACTTCGACTCTTCAACATCAACACACAGTTTATGCATTCCTAGATGGCCCCTTTTGTACAATTTACACCCACAGATGATGAATTGAGCAGCCATTCGCCGAATTGCTCTTTTGTCTTTGGCATTTGCCCTTGATGGATAAGCCTCATTTTCTAAGAAGTTCCAGATATCGTGGTACCAGGGGTTCTGATCTTGTACTTCATCTATTGCGGCAATCAGCTCATAGGCCGGCACATACCTCTGTTCAATGATGATCGGACGCATCTGCACTCCCAAAGGGATGTCTATCACAGAAGATAGAGTTGATAAAGCGTCTGCAAACCTATTGTTCTCTCTTAACAGATGCGCGAAGGTTAACTTCTCAAACCTGGGAATTAGAACGTCCAGAGTTTGGTGGTCGATTTTCATCCTTTCTTCCTTAACTTTCCAATCTCCCTTTGCTTGAGACACAGCGAGGTTCGAGTCCCCAGTGACGTCCAACCGTTTTGCCCCTAGTTCCAGGGTGGCTTCTAAGCCAGTGATACATGCCTCGTACTCTGCTTCGTTGTTTGATACTCTGAACCGGAGTTTGAAAGCTAAGGGTATGTGGGAATTGTCGGGTGCTATCAGCAACACCCCTATCCCATACCCGTACTGGTTTGACGCTCCGTCAAAGTACATAGTCCAAATCTCTTCTTCAAGTTGCAGAATGGCCTCATCTGGGAACAAATACTCTAATGCTTCATCCCCACCCACTGGGTGATCGGCTAGGAACTCCGCTACCGCTCTCCCTTTCACTAACTTGTGAGTCATGTACTTCAAATCAAATTCGAAAAGGAGAAGCAACCAACGGGCTAGCCTACCCGTAAGCGCTGATTTCTTAAAAAGATTTTTGATGGGATCTAATCTCGAAACCAGAATTACAGAGTGAGCTAACAGGTAGTGCCTCAGCTTCCTAGTAGCCCATACCAAGGCCAAACAAGCCTTCTCAAGCAGAGTGTAACGGGTTTCATATTCCAACATCTTCTTGCTCAGGTAATAAATGGCCTTCTCCACTTTATCCTCAAATTCCTGTGCAAGCATGCAGCCAATTGTCGTGTCAGTTACTAACAGATACAAAATCAACAGCTTCCCCGGCTTTAGCGGTGAAAACATGGGTGGGTTTTGTAGGTATTGCTTGATCTGCTCAAAAGCAACCTGGCATCAGTCGTCCCACTAGAATTTCTTTCCTTTCTTCAGGAGACCAAACAGTGGTTCACAAGTCATGGTTAATTTTGCAATAAATCGTCTTATGAATTGCATTTTACCCAAAAAGCCTCGCACCTCCTTTTTAGTCCTTTGTGTTGGCATTACTAATATGGACTTTATTTTGGAAGGTTTGACCTCGATGCCGCTCTGCGTAATCAAGAACCCCAGCATTTTCCTTGCTGTGACACCAAAAGTACATTTCTGAGGATTCAGTCCCAACTGAAATTCTTTGATCCTTTGGAAAAAAAATTTCAAGGCAGTGTAGTGACCCTATCTTTCCTTGGACTTGACAATCATGTCGTCCATGTACACCTCAACCTCTTTGTGGATCATATCATGCAGGATCATAGTTGAAGCCCGTTGATAAGTAGCCCCAGCATTCTTTAAACCGAACGGCATTACCCTGTAGCAGTAAGTCCCCCGCGGGGTGGTGAAGGCAGTCTTCTCTCTATCTTTGGGTGCCATCAGGATCTGGTTGTACTTGGAAAAACCATCCATAAAGGACAACAACGCATGCCCGGCGGTGAAGTCCACCAACTCGTCAATGTGCGGTCGAGGGAAGTCGTCCTTCGGACTAGCTTTGTTTAGATCCCTGAAATCTACACACACCAGAATTCTGCCATCTTTCCTCAGCACCGGAACTATGTTGGCCAACCAAGTGGGATGCTTAGATACTAGCAAGAACCCTGCATCAATTTGCTTGGTGACCTTTTCCATGATTTTCAGAGCCCGATCCGTGCGTATTCTCCGAAGCTTCTGCTTGACGGGTCGGGCCTCAAGGTCAAGAGGGATCTGGTGCTGTACAATCTCTGGATCGATTCCAGGCATGTCTTCGTAGGACCACGCGAAAACATCTTTGAAATCTTTTAATAAAGCGACTAAGCGCTCGCGTTCCTCCAAAGACAATGTGGACCCAATCTGGACTAACCGCGGATCCTTTTCAGTACCCACGTTAATTGAAGTGATTTCATCAACCAAAGATTTTACAAACCTCTCCTCCTCTTGATCAATGAAATGTTTCAACACCGGAGGAATTTCTTCCTCGTCGTTTTTATCAAAGTTTTGAGAGTCGTGATTTATGCAATAAACTAAAGGCACAGAAAAGTACTCTAAAGCCACAGCAGTACCATTGTCATTCATAACTTCCAGTTCGTCTGAGTCCTTGGTTACAACCGACTTAAAGGAAAAAGAAAAAGACGACCTAGACAAAACAACGGCATCCGGGTTATCACTCCCAGGAATACCGGACTCTGACTGAGAAGAACTAGAATCTGATTCCGACTCCGCAGACTCTGTGGAATTAGATTCTAGTTGACTACCTGATTCAGAGCTGCTGGACAAAAAGCCCTCCTCGTACTGCCAAACGAAGGAGGGTGCAATAGATGCGTCTAGAATGTCGGAAGAAAGGCCCACAACCAATTGATCTCCAATCATGGAAACAGAGAAGTCACCCCCCAAGCTCTTTAGTGTGATATGAGGATCTGAGAGGAGACAAGCTAGCGCTGCTCCTATCTCGAGTTCTATGTCGTCGAACTCATCCTCTTTGCACTATTCAGCCTCAGTTGGTAGGTCAGTCTGCTCTTCTTCAACTTCGTCCCCTTGCAACTGAAGATTGAAAAACATCTCAAAGCCGGGCAAACGCCGCTTCTCAAAATTCATCCATGGCTCCGGAAAGCCGTAAAATAGGAAATCTTCCCCTTCCTGGACAAAACGGCCGTTCAGGGTACCTTGAATAGGTCTATGCACTAGCTCGTAGTGCTTCCTGACTTGCTTAGCCTTGGCTCTTCCAGCCATTTCCTTTTCCTTCCTTGCCCAATCCTCCTTGGTAGGCGTGTAACCTAAACCGAAGGTATAAGGGTTGTGCGGCACTTTGGCCAATGCAGCGACACCCTTCCGGCCGCTTCTTCCCAATCCCATTCCGGGCACATGTTGCAGCTTGTTCATGAGGTAGACGGATTGAGCACTGACATACAGTCCCTTATTAATAGCCAGAATATCTACCACTACCCGGGCCTCGGCCAAGGTGAATCCAGACAAAAAGACATCCTCCTTGCCGTGCACAATTTCCAAGACTGGTGTAGTAACCTCCGGCGGCGGATGTATGGAAGAGTTCCCAAAAACAATAGCTACCCCCTTCCCATGGGGGTACTTCAGCATCTGATGTAGAGTGGAAGAGACAACTTTCAATTGGTGCAGCCACGACCATCCAAGGAGTAAATTAAAGGTGGCCGGAACATCCAAGACATGGAACTCAATGCCCTGTTGCGTTGGGCCAACCTGAGTTCTAACTTGAACTGTCCCCATCACTTCCCGACTCGTATTGTCATAAGCCCGAATTACCTGGGCTGTTGGTGTGAAATCTGCCGCCTTCAAATCGATAACATAGGCCGTACGCGACAGACAAACATTAATTGCAGATCCCGTATCAATTAAGACAACTGGTATCCACTTTTCTCTACATTCCATAGAAATGTATAACGGCTTATTGTGCTCTGAGCCCTCAGGCGGTAATTCTTTGTCAGTGAAAGTCAAAGTTGGTGAAGCGCCACCTGGGAAGAGAAATCCCATTAACTGCTCGGGAGTTGTGTCAATAGAAAGCTTAGCATTATCCATTGCTGATAGGACGACTTGTCTATGCACCCGTGAGGCCATAACCAGTCCCCAGATAGAGATGTTTGCTTGAATCTTTTTCAGCTGCTTCAGTACAGCTTCCTCCTCCCATAGTTTATCTTTCTGCTTTTCGGCTTCCTTGTCTTTCCCGAAGGCTTCAGGTTGGTCCAAGTGTGGGGGTTTAAAATACCACCCACTCCGAGTCATTTGGTCTACTTCCTCGACATACCATGTATCGTCTGGTAGGTTCTATCCCCAGTCCTCATCAGTATGGGCAAGACGCAAATTATCGTCTTCCCACCACATCCCTTTGGCAACCGACATGCAACTGTCCGGTTCCGTTGTCGTCACTCCTGTATTCGCAACACAGTCAGTCCCCACGGGGCCCTTGGCTTTTCTAGCCCTCTGTTCAGTCTCAGTTCTCTCCTGTTCAAACCGCTTCAGCGTGGCATCCTGCTCCGTATCAGCTGTACACACACTACCTGATTCTTGAGCAAAATTCTTCGTACCGGTGCTCTCTGGCAATTTCCCTTTATTGTCGACTATTCTGGCCGTTGCAGATGTTCTTGTTTTCAACTGTCCTAGCTCTGGTTGAGGCACCTCAACAACATCTGGCTCATTACTAAGCCACCCTACATTATCCATTGATCCATTCAGGTCAAACCAATTGATGCGCACATCCCCCGGATCCTGTTCATCGAAAAATTATAGATTAGCGATGTCCTCCTCAAGCTCTGCTAAATCATCCGGCCCCTGGCTCGGCCTGTCCTCCCAGACCACATTAACCTCTGCCCCAGTTGGCAACTCCACCCCTGGCTTAGCCTGATCAACTGGCACAATATAACCGCACGGGTTGTATGCCTCTTCATTTACGTTCACAGGGCCCTCAGGCACACCTTCTGCAGCCACAGCCACCACCACGGGTTCGGTTTGGGAAAGGATGTGCTTAATATGCACAAGTCTGTGCTTTCTGGGATGAACAACGCTGGCTTAGGCAGGTGAGAGGGGGTGATGTATATGCTGGGGTCGTATGGGATGGCCGTTGCTTGGATGAAGTTTATTTGTCTTGGTGGAGGAGGGGGTTGGTTATGTGGTGGGAGAGGGTTGGTAGTGACATTTGGCTTCTCAGGAGGCGGTATCACTCTATTGTCGATGAGATCCTAAATCTCATGACGGACTCTAAAGCATTGGTCAGTATCGTGACCATGCTGCTGATAAAAGGTGCAATACTTGGCCGGGTTATGTGTAGGAGGGAGGGGATTTGGCAATGGGCGTGGCTCCAGGGCCTTCAGATGCCCCTTTCTGATCAGGACCCTCAAGGCCGCTGATAGAGACATATAGAGCGGGGTGTAAGTCCTCTGGCCCCGGGGTGGATATTTTGTTGGTTGTGAGCTGGTTCCAGATGCACCGGTAAAGGGGGTGGTTTTTTTTGGTGTGGTGGTAACCATTCCTACATCAGAGGCCCTTGCAGCTGCAGTGCTACTCGTAGCTGCATTTGTACTGAGTGTAAAGGCCCTCTTGGGCTACTCATTTTCCTAGTCAATCAGACCTTGCTTCATGGCATTTTCTATCTGTAACCCGATCTCATGAAGGTCTGCAAAGGTAGGTAGAGGTAAGACAATCATCTTCTGCATCAGCTTGGGTTGCAAGTTGCGAACAACCATTCTTATCTGATCCTTTTCGGTTGGCTGAGTTGTCATCATGGAGGCCTTAGCCCTCCATCGGGTGACAAAGTCAGAGAAGCCCTCCTTTGGCTCTTACCGGGTTGCCTCGAGATCACGAGTCGTGACCTCGATTTGGGTGTTTGTAAGAATATTGGGCGACAAAGGCCTCAGCCATCTCCTCCCAGCTCTTTTTCACATAATCCTCCAGTTTAGCATACCAGATGGCCTCAATACCCGACAGGGTCCGACCGAAAAGGGAGAGCTTCTGCAATCCAGTCAGGCCCATTGGCCGTAGAATATCTGAAAATAGCCTTAGGTGAACCATGGGATCTCTAGAACCATCAAAGCAGTCTATGTGAGGCATTTTAAATTTATCTGGCAATGTCACCACTGAATCTGTGTAGCCGTCCTCTATGTCTGGGATCGAGTTAACTCCTTGAACTTGTTTGAACAATTTCTCGAGCTTACTGACTTTCAAAGTGGTTGGCTCAACCTCAAATTTGAACGGCGGCTCTGTTGGATAGGCCGGTGATTTGGAAGTCTTTGATGGGATTGGCCCTACTGGAATGTCCGTATTCTCTTGGACATTTGTTGTATCCCCGGGTATTGGAACCCTAGGTGGGGGTGGGTGCGAAGCAGAAGCTGCTGCTTGTTGGGGTTGTTGCTGCTGTTGAAGCCCAGAAATCAATTCAGCCTGTTGAGCTACAACCTCTGTTTGGCGGGCGGTAACTTCCGCTTGGCGAGCAGCGTCATGCTGCATGGCCTTGATGGTTAGTTGAAGTTGACGTATCATCTCCTCCATACTGTCCGTGGGGTGCTGATCAGTCAGAACCGGTGTATACTGTCCCTCTAAGGTAGAAGCGGGAATCTGGATCGAACTGCGCATAGGTGAAGTAGATAGCGACCGCTGAGTCGGTGACTGCTGTACCGGTGATCTATGCCTGACTGCCCTCCGTCTTGTAACCAGGGGTAACAAAGCAAACACAGGTTGTCCTCCAACTAGATCCTCAGATCGGTAAATCTTCCTGACTCTGGTCCAGAGTGCTCGGGGGTATCTACCTCGTCAGAAACAATGATGAAATACTACCTTGCAAAAAGAAAAATAAAGTAAAAAGGAGACAACAACCAGCAAACGCACAATACCTCAGCTTAGATAAGGACAACACAGTTGAAATCATAAGCTGGACAATTTGTACTCAAATACTGATTTTTGCCCCCCCAAATTTCTGCCTGTAAACTGATCCCTCAAACTGATACCCAAACTTGCAACTGATACATACATTCCTGTGGAGACACACCCTAACAGCACATATCAAGCAAGTGAGAGCCAAAACACCCCTATGATGGGGTAGGGTTTCCCTGTTCTAATTTCGCCAGGAACTAGGGGTTCACTACGCATGCATGCGGTTTCATACAATCTGCATTCGGGTAAGCAACTTGTTCTAGTTTGGAACAGTCTCTATGGCTTCCGATATGCAACTAGGTCAATTGGTCAAAAAGGGTGCTTTGGCAAGACCACCTAATATACCTCTCGCTCCTAACACCGAGAAGTGAAAGGAGGATCAAACGGTACAACGGTAGTCCAGATCCAAGGTTTGTGTTCCCATCGTGGCAGAGCCCGCAACCGGTCGGCCTTATGGCACGCTTTTCCAAGCAAGCCTCCGGCAAACTATTCAGGAATAGCATATGGCAAACACTGTGACTTAGGCGCACCAATGCAAATGCAAATGCAGAGAAACACATATCATGATGTTCGAGTCAAGTTCTCTAAATCCCCAGCAGAGTTGCCAGAAACTGTGGACTCGACTTTCTTCGCGCCCTCTTTAGGAGAGCATCAAATTGGTTGCACAGTTCGGACTCCTGTCACAGCTCTGAATCTAATCTTACAAAGTGCAATGTGAGACTGATAAACACCAAAGAGTCCAATCCGACAAATCATTTTGGAAAATCAATTTTTGAATCAAATAATGCCAAAACTGGACTGCTTTGCCAGATTACAGCATCGCCACCTAAATATTTTATTATGGGAAATTTAGGAAACCCTGACTCGTGCCAAAGGCCATGTGTCTGTCATCATCAAAGTTGCCTTAACTCGGGAACTTGGGTACGACAGGGGAAGGTCCTAAAATGAGCACCCCCGCTCACCCGATCAAAGGATCGGCCTCTACTAAACATGATATGTTGTTTTTATAAACACATGTGTTCCTGTTCCGATTATTAATCTAACATTACTATGTGACGCACACATACAAGTATAGACTAAAATCGCAAGAATTGGAACGAATTCAACTCATGTCTGCTTTCGAAAATAGTTTGAAAATGCTATCCTTAAGTGGGCTAAAGCGCGGATTTGCCACCAAATATGATGGGCTTAAAACATGACTTGCCACTTCGCAAAGTGGGCTTAAAACATTCATTCGTTGAATTGCCCCAATTCAAGCAACAAAGCCTTCATCCACGGACATTTATGCAGTTAATCATTTAAGCACATAGCCTCATGGCAAGCATGCGAAACATGGCAACACTCACACTCATGCAAGTATGCTAAAGTCTAAAAGCTCACCTAGTACTCCAAGCTAGGAAAGAAAACAAAGTTGGAAAAATGCATGATTCCTAACTATGTTAAATGACTAATGCAACACATGCAATAATGCGACTAAATAGGCTCGGCTACTTAATCATGGCATATGATACAATTTGATAACATGCTTTGAAACATGTATTCAAACAAGTATTGAAATACAATGCAGTTTGAATGATGCGCCAACCCTCGGTGCATGCAAGACAAATGAATGATACAAACATGTGAGCATAAGGTATGCTAATTGAAAATGACCCTAAACTAACCATCGTAAGCGGTTAAATAAAAGGGAGAAAGACGTGAGGTTGGAAGACAGGCACACACTCACGCGCACTTATTACAACATTGCGCCCTCGCGAAGGAGGGTCCGAATAAATAAGCTAAGCTAATATAAGCTAAGCTAATTATTACAAAACAACTAATTAACTATTCTTGTTAATTAATTATTACAACACAATTGAATAACTAGCTATGCCAAGCTAATTACAATATTACAAAACGAATTGAATAATTAGCTACACTAACTAATTAAAGAAATTAAAACAAAGTAGGTAAATGGCCTCGAGGGCAAGGGAGACATGCGTGCTCTCCTAAATATCCATCGCTTGCCATCGGCTGTCTTTGTTTACACTCATTCAATCTCTGAACATTGAATCAACTTCCAATCTGCCTTTGCTCCAAAACAAGAACTCTTTTGCACAAAAATTCACTGGTGGCCGATCGGCCACAAAAGGTGGCTGTCGGCCACTATAATTGGTCGGTCGGCTACCTCAAGAGGCCGGTTGGCTACCTGCTTTTCCAAAATTCTATTTTTGCTGCAACAGAGAGCAACAGAGGCAAAGCAATGCATTTTCCAAGGAATGTGTGTACTACCACCCTCCTTATCATTTCTCAAGCTCAAAGGAGTGTAGCACTCGACTCTGAAGCCACCAATCAAGCATTTCAATGCATGATGGCCAAAGAGTCAAGATTGTACAAGGTCAATGAATGCACAAACAAGACTTGAAGGACCACCACCCTATCATGCATGATCAAGGGTGACGGCGACCAAGAAACGTGACACGTTTCATCACTTTGAGTATGAAACGCCCCACATTTCTTGTGTTTGGATTAACGTCCGATCCAAACACATGTATTGCGACACAAATGCTTATCTTGTTCATGTTTTAGTTGATTCATTTTGTTTACATATTTTGAATTACCACTTAATCCTTTAACCGATTAAGTCCAAAGTGATTGTCCTCTAATTGGAAAGAGGGGTCAACCAAAGGATGGTTTAAGACATGAAAGAGCTCATGCCTTTGGCTAGAAGGAACCCTCGAAAGAGAGTTAAAGCCATTGAGCACAAGCTCTATCTCAAGCTTAAACATAATCATAAAGTTAACCAATCCCTCAAAACAAATGGAAAAATGAAGCAATGAGGGAGGTTGTAGAATTTTAGTGCTGAAATGGCATGCAAAGACACTACATCATGCAAGATCATGCAAACAACACATGCAGAACATGTTAATAGCCAAAAGCATTGAAACTAGTGAAGAGCACTACACTTGAGGCATACAATATTAAACTTAAATGACCAAATCAGCTCTAAAGAGAGCTTAAACATGCCAAAACAGTGGCTAAAATATATTGAGATTGAAACATAAAAGGCCATAAAAGCATGCTCACATGTTGGCTCGCAACCACCACCCTCAAAAGCAATGAAAGAGTGATAGAAGTGAGAGCATGACAGAGCCATGTGAATTGGAATCATGTGCAAAATGACGCTATGGCATGCTACCATCTCATGCAAAACATGTTAGGGGCCTTGAAACACAAAGCTAGTAAAGGTAATTACACTATAGCTATGCAAGGCAAAGCACATATGACTAGGACCACCCAAAATAGAGCTAAAGCATGCTAAATCAATGGCTAAAACATGTTGAGATGAAGTCAACACAAGCTAGAATGATAGGCTAAATCATCAAGTATGCTAGGCTAGTAAGCATTATTGCACTACAAGTACAAAAAACAAGCAGGGAGTGTTCCAATCAACCAAAAAACATAGTTGAAGCATGTCAAAACAAAGCCAAAAACATTCTTGAACGAAGTTACAAAGAGGTAGAAAAACATGCTTACATCTTAGGCCATCCATACTTGCAAACAAGAGACAAGAAGGGGAGGCCACCCCCTCCTATTTTGGACCTCTAAACAAACTTTTTACCACTGATATGCCCCTGGAATTCAGTGGTTAAAATGCCAAGAAAAGGGGATTTCAAAGGCTTAGAAAGATAGCACAACACTTAGCAAACAAGCTACAAAAGAGGGTGGACCACCCCTAACTCCAAAAAGGCCATAAACCACCATTTTTTTAGCCTTAAAAACAGATGTTTTTGTAGTTGAAAACTAGGCCAAAAATTGCGTGCAAATGTGGCCAAACTAGTGTTCAAAATTAAGCTTAAAAGGGGTAAGTCCTTACCCTTGAAGCATAGCAGCAAAACAGCCACAACTCTGAGCTAAAATCAGCTTTGAGAGCTCAAACAAGGCCTCCAAGAACCTCAACTCCAGGATGAAGGTGTTTGGCTATGGGTCTTAGTGCAAAGGTGTAGAGAAAACTCATTTTCATGCACAAAATAGAGAAAGAGAGAGAGAGAGAGAGAGAGAAGGGAATTTTTGCTCACAAATTTTCTGACCCCTTAAAATGGGAGAGAGACCTCCCCTTATATAGGAATGCAAGCCAAAATCTTGCTTCTATCCCTCCATGCATTCAGTGAACAACAGCTGGCACAGCTAGTACATAAAATATCTGAAAAAGGAGAAAAATTACCGTCGACCATCACTAGTGGCCGACCGACCATCAATATAGCCGACCGGCCATCAACACAGCCGACCGGTCACCACTGGTGCCCAGCAGGCACAAGTAATGGCCGGCAGGCTAAGGGGATGACCGATAGGCCACCCTCTCCTTCCAGAAGGAAAGAAACAAGCATTTGGTCCACAACCAAGCACAAAATAGATAAGATTAGAGGCTCCGAGGCAAAGTGCTCAACTTGAGACCTTCGGGGACTCAAAATGGACACAAACGAACACAATCATCGGGTATTTAGACGATGACGTCCAAGTCTTGAGGGCGGTAAAAAATGGGGTGTCTACAACATCCCTCAAAACAAATGGAGAAATGAAGAAATGAGGGATGTTGCGAACTTTTTTAGTGCTGAGATGGCATGCAAAAGACACTTAATCATGCAAGCAACACATTCACAACACGTTAAAAGCCAAAAGCATCAAAACTAGTGAAGAGCATTACACTAGAGGCATGCAATATCAAGCTTAAATGACTAAACTAGCTCTGGACAAAGCTTAAACATGCCAAAACTGTGGCGTAAACATGCTGAGATAGAAGCACAAAAGGCAAGAAAAACATGCTCGCATGTTGGTTCGCAAACAAGACATAAAGCACAACTCCCAAAAGCATTGAAAGAGTGAAATACATGCGCACATGATAGAGGTTATGGTGCTGAAATTACGTGCAAAGTAAGACTATAACATGCAAATAACTCAAACACTTCATGCTCAAGGCCTCAAAGCAATAGACTTGTGAAGACCATTACACTATAGCCATGCAAACCAAGCCTCGAAGGACTTCACCGACCGAAAACAGAGTTAAAGTGGGCCAAAATAGTAGCTAAAACATTTTGGAGTCAAGCTAACACAAGCTAGAATGATAGGCTAAATCATCAAGTATGCTAGGCTAGTAAGCATGATTGCACTACAAGTACAAAAAGCAAGCAAGAAGTGTTCCAACCAACCAAAAACAGAGTTGAAGCATGTCAAAACAAAGCCAAAAACATAGGTAGAAAAGCATGCTCACATGTTAAGCCATCTACAATTGCAAACAAGAGATAAGGAGGGGAGGCCACCCCCTCTTATTTTGGACCTTAAAACCAAGTTTTTGCCATTAAAATTCCCCTGGAATTCAGTGGTTTAAAGGACCAAAAAAGGTGTTTCAAAAGGGTTTGAAAGATAGAACAAAAGGCTTCACATGCTAAAGAGCAAAAGGGGAGACAACCCCCCTAAGTGAACAAGCCTGAAACCATCATTTTAAAACCTTAAAAACAAAGTTTTTTAGAGGTTAAAACTAGCCTCAAAGTAGCATGCAAAGGTGGCCAAACAAGTAACTAAAGCAAAGCTTAAAAGGGACAAGTCCTTGCCCTTGAAGCACAACAACAAACAAAAAGAATTCTGAGCAAATCAAGCCAAAGGCTTGCTTCTATCCCTCCATACACGTGTATGAAGGGTGCATTCAGTGAACAACAGTTGGCATAGTTGGCCAAGAAAATATCTTAAAAAGGAGAAAAATGGTCGTCAGCCAGTATAGATGGCCGACCGGCCACCTCCTCTAGCCGACCGGTCACCTCAAGTGGCCGACAAGGCCTTTTCTTCCTCCAGGCAAGGTGCACCAAGGTTTGGTCCAAAAACAAGGAGAAAACAAAGAGAGTTTAGATGCTCAGAGACAAGGCGTTTTGCTGAGAACCTCGGGTAGTGAAAGCAAGCACAAACAAGGACAATCATCGAGTGCACAAACGATGATGTCCAAGTCTTGAGGTCGATCAAAAATGGGGTGTCTACAGTTGCCTCTCTTTGACAGAACTCGAAAGTCATGAAATGATAGGAGTGAATGTCACAGCCTAGAGATGACCCATTTTTGACAAAGCCGAAGACTTAGAGAAATAGACACACAAACAAAGAATGGTTGTGCCCACAGGCTACCTACGTATCCCTTTGTAAGGAATCAAACCAGCGTAGTTTAGGGATAAGATGCAAATAATATGCACGATGCAGAACATAACTTATGATCATGCAATGAGAGCTGTAATGAAACATCTAGATGCAAATGATATGCAAAGAAATGCTACAACAAACTCATACGTAAGCAAGTAACATGAACCAAACCACATTTCATGCAGAAAGGATGTAAGAAAATTATGTAACCTTAACTACGCATCATGCAGGAAAGATAAAGAACCAGAACCATCAGGCGCACCCGAGAGGGCAAACAAGATTCCAACGCATGGCACACGCAAGGAAAGAAACAGTGATAATAAGTGAAACACATTCAACTATTATGCAATCAAAGCAAAGAGCGGTATAAGCATTGGAATTTGTCCAGATGCATTTAACAAAAGCGTCCTAACGTGCCGCACGCGAGAGGGAAAAGAGAGCGGTGCAAACACCGGAGGGTGGTATAAACATTAGATCACGTTCCAATGTTTTTACCCAAAACAGAGTGGTATAAGCGTCGGACACACGTCCTAAACACTTCTAACCAAAAGGGTGGTATAAACATCGGGCACACAACCCAATGCTTCTAACCAATGGGGTGGTATAAGCATCGAACACCCGTCCCAAAAATTCTAACCAAAACAAAGTATAAACATTGGGCACACAAGCCAATGCTTCTAACCAACGGGGTGGTATAAGTGTCAGACGCATGTCCCAAACACTTCTAACCGAAAGGGTGGTATTAACACCGGGTGTACCCGAATGTTTCTAACCGACAGGGTGGTATAAACACCGGGTGCACCCAAGTGTTTCTAACCAAAGGGGTGGTATAAACACCGGGCGTACCTAAGTGTTTCTAACCAAAGGGGTGGTATAAACACCAGGTGTACTCGAGTGTTTCTAACCAAAGGGGTGGTATAAACACTGGGCGTACCCTAGTGTTTCTAACCAAAGGGGTGGTCTAAACACCAGGCGTACCCATGTGTTTCTAACCAAAGGAGTGGTATAAACACCAGGCGTACCCGAGTGTTTCTAACCAAAGGAGTTCAAAGGACATAAATGATCTTACCTGGAATGCCTCTGAATGAATCATACATACAATATCGTCTGGTTGCCCCAGCTTTGAATGAACCGTACATACAATATCATGCCTGCACAAGAAAGAAACTTTGACAAGTACAATAAGATAAGAATGCATGTTCTATATGAATGTGGGAAGCGCATATTCTATGCAAGTGTGGAAAGTGCATATTCTATGCTTTGTAACAATGATGCATGCTCAATGCAACATCAATAACACGTTCGATACAATAGGAACGAACATTTTCTATGTGAATGTAAAGGGCATGTACAATGCAATACAATGCAACATGCATATTCTATGCAAACATGAGAACATGGTTAATGCAATGCAACGCATCATGCATATTATGTGCACAATAACAATGCATATTCAATGCAACATCAATAGTATATTCAACATAAAACATTGAATAAAGAAATGCGTGTCTTAATAAGACCGATCTCGTTGTAACCTCCGATTTACCTCCTGGAGGAGTTACAATGCCTTTCAAAAGGATACATCTCGTTCATGCTGGCTGACGATGAGTCACGCATAAAAAACATGAATTGAAACTTCTGCAGAGACACTTTTAGCTGAAAAGTAGACTTTTCTTGCACTTTCTCGATAACCAGGGACTCAAAACAGTTTGGAAAACACTCAGGGAGAACATTGGACACCTACCGGCCACCCTGGAGGCATGTCGGCCACTTACCATTTCTGTCGGCCACCTAAGTGGCCGGTCAGCCACAAAAATTGGCCGGTTGGCCAGTTGTGGCAGATTCGGGGCAGTTCAGTCTTTTTGCATGGAGAACTTTAAAAACACCATCTCAAATCACATTTCCTCACACACACAATACCAAAATCTCTTCCTCTCTACTCCTAGACAATTTTCCCCCTTAGATTTGTGCCCCGCACGCGTTTTCCAACGCCTCTCGCGAAGTTGATTCGCAAAAACCTTTCAGTTTCCTTCACTTTAAACCGATCAAAACTTGTTTTCAGAGCTTTTTTTCTCTATTTTCACCACTAGAGGTTTGTTTCCCTCAAGTTTGTCTTGAGTTTGACACCTTCTTCCGGGCTTTGACTTTTTCTCTCATTTTCTCTTTCTCGAGAGTTGACTTTTGTTGACTTTTGGCACTTTTCGCCCATTTTGCTCATTTTTGCCTACTTTCTCACCTTCTTTCCAGATGGCAGATGACGCTTCACATGACGGGGGTTCCCTGGGGATGAAGAGAGAGCCCGGCATCATACCGTTGTCGCCCAGGATCTGGCCTTTTGACCCAGAGAGGTATCGCCTTGAGGCACACGCACTACCACCCAGCACAGTCTGTCATTTTAGTGGATTTGCACGATGCGCTCCAGCAGATCTCCTACTACGGGAGCCAAAGTCTCATCTATCTCATGATGCACCCGAGGTATGCATTGTATTCCTATATTTCCTGCGATGTACTTTACATTTCTTGGACAGCTTGCACTTTTGCGCTGTATTTCATCTGCTCATTCTGAACACATCATACACTATATTTCTGCTCATTCTGAACACATTCACATACTATATTTCTGCTCGTTATGAACACAGGTAGACTCCTGTTTCACCCGCGGATATGGGTCCACCGCAGCGAGGGAGTGGTATATGGACCTCCTTGACGGCGTCCGACAGATTATTGCTGAGGCAGGGTTCGGCTTGTTTTGCATGGGGTTGTCGTGCCTCATGGCGAGTAGGACCTTGTTAGGCGCACTGGTAGAGAGATAGTGGGACACCACCAACTCATTCCATTTCTCTACCACTGGGGACATGACGATGACCCCATATGACTTCGCCATGTTGATAGGCCTTGAGGTGGGAGGCCGGCCGATTCCATACGACTCTGACATTGGTGAGTGGGAGGCCGCTTGGACCTATCGGCTGGGGGCACACCCGTCCATTTTCTGCTCAGGGACGGTCAGATATACTTGGTTCACAGACCACTTCAGAGGGACAGACCCAGTGATTGCAGAGGGGATTGAGCAGTACGCCCGAGGTTTCCTGATGTTCCTCTTCGGCATTACCTTGTTCGCCGACAGGGCAAACACAGTCGGGCTATATCTTCTGAGCGCCTTAGTATCCCAGGTTCGGCACTATGATTGGAGTGGCGCTGGCCTTGCCACTCTTTATTGCTACATGAGCTCGACCTCCCGCAGGAGTGGGAACAGAGTCGGCGGCTACTAGAGAGCGTGGGAGGTATGCTTTACTTTTAGCTTTACATTTCTGCCATGCTTTCTGCTTTGCACATTCTGTACACTACCCACCGTACACTGCACACTGTACACACATAGTCTAATCTATGCTCTACACCCGTACTTTCTATACACTGTGCCATACACCTTGCTTTCTGCATTCTTTGTGTATTCTGTATACTCTGTATTCTGCATTTTCTGTGTATTCTGTGTACTCTGTATTCTGCATTTTCTGTGTATTTTGTATTCTCACTATCGCCCTCTTGCCTTTTTACAGCTATGGGTATACGCCTATTTCCCCACGCTTACTCCTGAGCCAAAGGTTGAGATGCCTCTTGAGGTGCCATACACGCATAGATATGATGGTTGGTGTTAGCCGAGAGCCCGGGAGACCCTCTCATCCCTACGCCAGTACTTCGACACAGTGAGGACAGTAGGGGTAATTCAAAACTCACAGTTTTTCTACTTTCAGCTTCAATTCATTTTACATATCTGATGGCAGTTCATCAATCTATGCACTTGCTGTCTGCAGGTCACATGGCAGCCTTGGGTGTTGATGCTAGGGTTTGCTTGATTTCAATTTGCTGGAGCTTGGGGTGCTTCCCGGTATCGGATCTTGCTTGACGGATCGGTAGGTCGAGCTTGGTTCTTAGGCAAGCGCTTCATGCGACAGACTTTGGGCCTGCCACTGCAGTTAGTTCCCTTACTGCCTCTGCCTTCTATGCGCGCCATAGAGAGTCTCCCTCTACAGGAGATCATTGAGTTCATACGGGATGTAGACGCAGACATCTTCATCGGGGAGGGGGACCATACGACTTATCACCAGACGTACCTCTTGCCTCCTTTGATAGGTGTTCGTGCTCCCGTGAGGAGGGCAGCTGATATTGCTTCGTCAAGCAGGGCTCGGGCAGCAGATGCACCTTCGATGAGCAGGGCCCAAGTAGCGGATTCCCTTTCGACGAGCAGGGCTTGGGCACCGATGAGCGGGGCGAAAGGGATGCCTCGTATCGGGCAGAGTATTGGATGGCCTGATCTCCCGACCAAGCTAACAGGTTGGCGGTACTCCATAGTACCTTATCAGATCCCGATCGAGCCCTCGTTGCCTGATCACCGATATGTCAGAACACCTGACTCACCATTGGTATGCCTTACAGCTTTCGTTTATCACTCAGATACTGAGTCATTCACTGATCATTTCAACTTACATTTGTAGCCCTCCATAGAGTATGTCGAGGGGTTACTCAAGGTTTTGGCCTCATTTGAGGGCATGATCTTGAGGAGAGAGACGATGCTTAGCTCCCACGGCATTCAAGTAATTTTCAATTTTCTTGCATTTCGGTTATCATATTTCTGCTGATATACTGAAACTGACATCTCAACTGAACATTTTCCTGCACTGCACTGATACACTGCATGCATAGATAACATCTGGCACATTGAATTCACATACTGTATTTGACTTTTGCATGTACTCACTCTGTGCACCACACTTGCATCTGATATATATACTATGACTGATATACTCAAACTGCCTTTTTCAGGTCACACCTTTACAGACAGGACCATTAGAGCCTTCTACAACAGTAGGGAGAGAGATTCTAGCACATAGCCGAGGGAGGCGTCGGGATCCTGTCATGCATGATGATGATGATAAGTTTAGTGAGGACGAGGAGCCAGCGAGTGCTCAGTCAGAGTCATCAAGGGGTGGAGATGACGGCTCCGGCTCGGGTTCTGAGGGTGGCGATGATGCTGAGGAGGGCTCCGAGGGTGGGAGCGGAGGCAGCTTTGGTTCTGGCTTTGGCTTAGATTCTGACAATGGTACTGATGGCGATAGCTCTGAGTTTGCACAGCCGAGGAAGAGGACGAAGAGGGCCTCTCGATCTTGAGATGGATGACATTGATTCAGATGCTTTTTGCTTTGTTTCTCTTTTTTGCTAGTAGTGTTAGCACATTGTACAGCCTTAGACAGTTTTATTTTCTTTAAAACTTGTACTCTTTGTAGAAAGAAACCATGATTGGAATGAAAACAACCTTTGATTTAAAAAGTGTTGCATTTATATTTTGAGCATCGCATTGCATCATTTTACACAAAAACGGATTTGATGGAAATTAAACATTGTATATTGTCTTAACAAGTGCTTAGTCAGGTAGTTAACCAACCAAGACAAACAAACAAAAATAAGAAAACTCAAAGAACAACTAAAGCGACAACTCGATAAACGAAACAAATACAACTCAATAAGCAAATTGCAACAATTCGATACACAAATTACAACAACTTAAAAATAACTCAAACAAAGCTACTAAAACAGAGCAGCGGAACACATCTGGGGTGAAGCAAAACATAAGTTTTCGGCATCCTCAACACACAGGGAGACCGAAGGCACTCTACTGGAGACAAGAAGTGGCTGTCGGCCACTTTATGATGATTGTCGGCCACAAAAGGTGGCCAGTCAGCTACCTGAACTGGCCGGTCGGCCAGTAATTTTGACAATCTCCAGATTGCTACCACCTGTCTTCCACTCAGTGCCTTATCTTCTACAAAAGCTCCAGCTTCGTTGTTTCTTCTTTCTAGCTCAGTTTTTGCTTCAAATGGAGCCATTTTTCGTCGAAAAACTCTCAACTTGGATTGCAACCTTGGATGGCTCGAAAAGAGTGAATTTTCAGGGTTTCGGGATAAATGCACTATTCCCGTTGAGCTGTACTCCATTATGTTTTCCATTCCACCATGCCGCGGCTAGGTGTTGGAATCTGGGCACACTCGTTTTAGCTTCGGGGGACAAGAGATGTGTCCCACAATCGAAGAATTCCAAGCTTTGATGGAATCCTGACGTGATGAGGAGATCTTGCCCCAGTCTCGTTTGGGCCACATCCTGGCTTTAGGAAGGATGTGTGGGCTTACTTTACATGACGCCCGATCTTTGGTTCACATCGGGGAGTTGGACATTCCCAGCTTGATTCATCAATTTTCTGATGCAGGTGACTACGACGACTGTCTTTGGCAATGTTTTCGGCAACATGCCCTTTGCTTATGTATGTTGGGCCATTTTTTGGTTGCCCCTGGTGTCGGTGGGTCTAGCATTTGCTTGATCGAAGTTGCCCAAGGCTTGAAAGTGTGCAAGAGCTACATTGGCTTGACACTAGCCGAGACTTTGATGGGTTAGGATGCCTTCCATCGCCGAGAGACAACCAGGTTTGCAGGAAGTCCACTATTCTTACAGGTATTCTTTCCCTTCCTATCTTACATGTATTTCGCACATCGCTCAGCCCTCAGGCTCTGTTTTTTTCCCTCAAACCCTTTTCTCACTTTTCTCTCTACATGCACCTCTCTATTCTTTAATGTCTCTTATTTTCATCCCTCCCAGATTTGGCTCATGGACAGGTTGAAAGTAGTGGACTCTTACCCAGCATATTCAGCACGCGGCTATTTCTTCCATCCACGGCTAGTCGATTTCCAAAACGAGGGATAGTGGTGCCGCTGGATGTCCAACAGCTCTGCTGTTGACATTGCTTGGCGTTGCCCCTGGTTCGATCTACCTGAGATGAGCTATAGCATGTCCCGGCAGCCTGGCATTCAGTTGATTGGCTTGACACTAGTTCGATCTACCTGAGATGAGCTACAGCATGTCCCGGCAGCCTGGCATTCAGTTGATCGGCTTGACACATTGTGTCTTCTATTTTCCATTCCGGTTCAGGCGTCAGTTTGGACATGACCAGATTTGCCCGAAAGATGGGGTAGAGTACCCTGCTTCATTTCCAATCTAAGGCGCACAGCTAGCTCGATACTGTACTACATGCAGGACAAGAGAACTTCTGGCTCCAGCTCCCAATTTCAGTTACGCCCTTTCTGGCAAATGCATAGCTTTGCTTGAAGATGAGGTGCAAACTGGGCCTACTTTAGCATCTGAAGCTTCCACAAGCTCTGGGAGGGGACGCAGGCACACCTGACTCATCCATGCCCCAAGTTTATTGCTTTAATTTGTACTTCCAAGTTTTCTTTTTGAATGTAATAAAAAGCAACTTCAATTTGTATTGAGAGTCGGAGAACTCTGTATTGAAATCAATGAAATTGAAGGTTGTGGGTACTGGAAATTTTCTTTATGGTCCAAAGATGGTTTAAGTTGTAAAAAGATTAATTTGAACAAAATCAACTTTTATTAAAAGTTTTCAAAACCATTTTCGATATGGATCACAAGTGGACACGCCTGGAATCTATCATCGAGATGCACAACCCCGAATCCACCAAATCGAAAGTTGCCCCTTGTCTGAAGAGCACTGCATTGCATTGGAGGTCACAAGAACTCTTGGATGCAGAAAATACAAAGATGACCAAAACAATCTCATAGACACAGTTGATTTGGAAGTGTTTATGGCTGGACTTCAGAATGAAGTTGCCTACATATCCCAAAGATGGGAATCAATCCTTACGTAGTTCGGTTGAGGTTCACTCGTGTATTAACACTCTCCTTTTGCGCTCTAACTTTTGCCAAGGCCGCCCTTTCTGGGTTTTCAACCTTGCGAGCTCAGTTTTTCTTATTTAAAAATTTTTTGTGCTCTAACTTTTGCCTAGGTCGCCCTTTCGGGTTTTCGGCCTAGCGAGCCATTCAAGGGTAGTATTTCTTCAACTTGTCCATGTTGATCGGTTGGGAGAACTCAAGGCCATCTAAGTCCAAAAGAATGACAGCTCCACTCGACCAAATAGACTTGATGATGTAAGGACCAGTCCAATTGGGTCTGAACTTGCCCCTAGGGTCGTGGATGGGAGCTCGGTTGTCTTTGAGCACCAAATCCCCTTCTTTCAAATTCCTGGACTTAACCTTCTTGTTGAAAGCCCTGGCAATTTTGCGTTGATAACCTTGGACGTGGTACAGTGCTTTCAGCCTCTTCTCATCGAACAACATAAGTTCCTCAAACCTACTCTGTTGCCAATCGGCTTCTGCTATCTGGCACTCAGCTATCACTCGTAGCGGTGGTACTTCATAATTTCAAATGGAAGAACAACCTCTATCCCATAAACCAAGGAATACGGAGTTGCCCCAGTAGATGTTCGGATTGATGTCCGGTAGCCCCAAAGAACAAATGGTAGCTTATCTGGTCAGTTCCTATTGGTTTTCACCATCTTCCGTAGAATGTGCTTGATGTTCTTGTTGGCGGCCTCAACAGCTCCGTTGGTTTGCGGCCGATATGTGGATGACTTATGAAAAGCCACATTGTACTTCTCCAACAAGTCGATCATTTCTTTCTTGAAGTGGGAACCATTGTCTGAGATGATCTCATTTGGGACCCCATAGCGACAGATGATATTGTTCCTGATGAACTTGGCTACGTGTGATGCTTTCAGCACTGCGTATGATTGGGCCTCGACCCACTTTGCAAAGTAGTCTATCACCACCAGGATGTACTCATGCCCGTTTGACCCCTTCGGAGTAACTGCCCCAATAACATCAATTCCCCAGACTGAAAATGGCCATGGCGAAATCATGTTGTACAGCATTGACGGTGGGATATTTATGTGATTTGCATGGATTTGACATTTGTGGCATCGCCGAACAAAGCCAATACAATCCTCCTCCATGGTTGACCAGTAATAACCCTGTATGAGAATTTTTCGAGTTAGTATCACTCTGCTCATATGCGATCCGCACTCTCTTCCGTGGATGGCCTCCATCAGGCGATTCGACTCTTCTGCATCAACACACAATTTATGCATTCCCAAATGGCCTCGTTTGTACAATTTACCTCTGCATATGATGAACTGAGCAGCCATTTCCCGTATTGCCCTTTTGTCTTTGGCATTTGCCCCTGGTAGATAAGCCTCATTTTCCAAGAAGTTCCAGATATCGTGGTACCAGGGGTTCTAATCTTGTACTTCATCAATTGCGGCGATCAGCTCGTAGGCCGACACATACCTCTGTTCAATGCTGATCGGATGCATTCAGACTCCCAAAGGGATGTCTATCATGGAAGATAGAGTTGATAAAGCGTCAGTGAACCTATTGTTCTCTCTTAACGGATGCGTGAAGGTTAACTTCTCAAACTTGGGAATTAGAACGTCCAGAGTTTGGTGATAGATTTTCATCATTTTTTCCTTAACCTTCTAGTCTCCTTTAGCTTGAGACACAACCAAGTTCGAGTCTCCAATGACGTCCAACCGTTTTGCCTCTAGTTCTAGGGCGGCTTCTAAGCCAGCGATACATGCCTTGTATTCTGCTTCATTGTTCGATACTTTGAACCGGAGTTTGAGAGCTAAGGGTATGTGGGAATTGTCGGGTGTTATCAGTAACACTCCTATCCCATACCCGTATTGGTTTGACGCTCCGTCAAAGTACATAGTCCAAATCTTTTCTTCGACCTACAGAATGGCCTCATCTAGGAACAAATACTCTACTGCTTCATTCCCATCCATTGGGTGATCGGCTAGGAACTCCGCTACCGCTCTCCCTTTCACAGACTTGCGAGTCACATACTTCAGATCAAATTCAGAGAGAAGAAGCAACCAACGGGCTAGCCTACTCATAAGCGCTGGTTTCTCGAAGAGATATTTGATGGGATCTAATTTCGAAACCAGAATTACAGAGTGAGCTAACAGGTACTGCCTCAGCTTCCTGGTAGCCCATACCAAGGCCAAACAAGCCTTCTCAAGTGGAGTGTAACGGGTCTCATATTCCAGCATCTTCTTGTAGATGGCCTTCTCCACTTTCTCCTTAGATTCCTGTGCAAGCATGCAGCCCATTGTCGTGTCAGTTATTGACAGGTACAAAACCAACGGCTTCACCGGCTCTAGCGGTGACAACACGGGTGGGTTTTGTAAATACTGCTTGATCTGCTCAAAAGCAACCTGGCATCAGTCATTCCATTGGAATTTCTTTCCTTTCTTCAGGAGACCAAACAGTGGTTCACAAGTCAAGGTTAATTTTGCAATAAACCGTCTTATGAATTACACTTTACCCAGAAAGTCTCGCACCTCCTTTTCAGTCATTGGTGGTGGCATTTCTAGTATATCCTTGATTTTGGAAGGATAGACTTCGATGCCCCTCTGCGTAATCAAGAACCCTAGAATTTTCCCTGCTGTAACACTAAAAGTACATTTTTGAGGATTCAGTCGCAACTGAAATTCTTTGGTCCGTTGAAAAAATTTCTTCAAGGCGGTGTAGTAGCCCTCTCTTTCCTTGGACTTGACAATCATGTTGTCCACATACACCTCATGCTCCTTGTGGATCATATCATGCAAGATCGTAGTTACAGCCCGTTGATAAGTAGCCCCAGCATTCTTCAAACTGAACGACATTACCCTGTAGCAATAGGTCCCCCACGGGGTGGTGAAGGCCGTCTTCTCTCTATCTTCGGGTGCCATCAGGATCTGGTTGTACCCGGAAAAACCATCCATAAAGAACAACAACGTATGCCCGGCGGTGAAGTCCACCAACTCGTCAATGTGCGGTCGAGGAAAGTCGTCCTTCGGACTAGCTTTGTTTAGATCCCCGAAATCTACACACACTAGAATTCTGCCATCTTTCTTCAGCACCGGAACTATGTTGGCCAACCAAGTGGGATGCTCAGATACTAGCAAGAACCCTACATCAATTTGCTTGGTGACCTCTTCCTTGATTTTCAGAGCCCGATCCGGGCGTATTCTCCGAAGCTACTGCTTGACGGGTCGGGCCTCAGGGTCAAGAGGGATCTGGTGCTGTACAATCTCAGGATCGATTCCAGGCATGTCTTCGTAGGACCACGTGAAAACATCTTTGAAATCTTTTAATAAAGCGACTAGGCGCTCGCGTTCCTTTGAAGACAACGTCGACCCGATCAGGACCAACTGCGGATCCTTCTTAGTACCCACGTTAATTGAAGTGACTTCATCAACCAAAGATTTTACAAAGTGTTCTCCTGGACATCTTGGGGCTGCTATGTAAATTTTGTTATTTATTTGAGTATGATTTGTTAGATTCAACATTATTTTGGCTAAATCAATTCACTGTTGTAATAATTCCTCCAACCCCAGGTATTTTCTTGCTTTTCTTATTTATTCAATTATTGTAATAATCTCTCTCCCTCCGTCTTTATTTTCATTCTAATTATTGTAATGAAGTCCAATCCCATGTCTTTCTATCCTTTTTATTTACATGTTTTTTTTGTATAGCATCATATCTTATTTCTCATATTCATGATTTGCATACATTTTTCATGCATTCGGGCTCAGCTCATTTGTATTTGTGGGTTTTATCGTTTCCAACGTGATTATGTATGCTACATCATGCCTTGAGATGATACATATGTCATGTGTCAATAGCCGGATCTAGATTGCGTATTTTTTGTTTTAGCATATTGTATGTACATGTTACTTATTATATTCATTGTTATATCATGAGGCTAAATGCTTAAGTAAAATATCTGTACAAATGCCAATGGATGGTGGTTGTGTTACTTGTGTTGGAATGTGGTTGATTCATATGCTTCTGAGTTTGTACAAAAAGATTTTTCAAAATGCATGATGTGGGGGCCGAGTATTAGAGGATGCAAAGAAGCCGAATAAGTGAAATTAGAGAATCGAGATATAGACATTGTATTCGACCCAATCTTATACAAATTCAGAAGTATCCTAATCGGCCACATAACCAATTGAGCGAGGAGCCGAGTGAAGAGTGGTTTGCAAGAAAAGGAGCCGCGTAAATAGTTACACGGTGGATTTAAAGGTCGGTCCGACCTAGAGGCCTAAAAAAAAATATAAATAGAAGAACATCAACCAAAGAGAGGTATGTGAGAACTAACACGCTTAACTTAAGATACAAGCAATCAAGAGAGTATACACTGACTTATCCGTCAGAGTGCTATTTCCGGCACCCCTGACCGGGGTGTTCATTCTTTTTCAGGTCACTAGCTGAGGATCTCGAGCATCCTATTGGATCCAAAGAGTATTTCCAAACAACTTCCCCACAATTGGCGTCGTCTGTGGGAATACTCCAGCACATCCATAGCGGGCATGATGGAAGATCCTCCGGCAGGGGCTGACAACCTTACGCCACCAGTCAATACAACTCCAAGCACCTTGCTGGGACCAGAAAACATTACTGCCCGAAGAGCCTTGAACTTCGACTCAACTGATGAAACAATGCAAGTGATTATGGATCAGGCGAAGCAAAACTAACAGTTGTTGGAGAACATGATGGCTGAAAATGAGTGCCTTCGACAAGATTTGGCCTTGGAGGTGGCAAAATCCCAACAGGCCGCGCGCCAAGACCTGGTACAACCTCTGAGAAAGGATGTTCGACGACCTCGAGCTCGGAGACAAGATAGTGACAGTGATTCTGACTCCTCATCCTCAGACCCCGAAAAGAAGGGGTGAGTCGAAGTCTCCAGTTCTTTTGAGGGAAGTTCGCGTGCACGTAATAAGAGAAGAAGAAATGATTCAGACGAAGAGGACCAACATAACCCCTTTGTGCGACGGATCGCAAGGGCAGTATTACCCAAAAAGTTCAAGGCTCCATCGTTCACCCTATATGACGACAAATTGGATCCCACTGACCACATCTGACATTACAAGCAAGCTATGACGCTGCATGCAGATGACGGGGCTCTCAAGTGCCGAATATTTCTGAGTAGTTTGGGACCAATGGCCATCAGATGGTATTACAAGTTGGAACCGGCGTCGATTAAGAGCTTTCATCAATTATAGAAATCCTTCAGGGCAAGAGTCATCACCAATGAAGTCTTGCCAAAGCAAGACGACTCTCTCTGGGCAATGCAGATCCAACCCGGGAAAACCTTACGAGCGTATTCGGCGGGCTATTGGGAATGCTTTAATCTTGTGGATGACGCCTGCAACGACTCCATGGCCATCACCGCCTTTAAAATGGGGTTGCATCCTGACAATGCCCTCTGCAGTTCCTTGACTAGAAGGCCCCCCAATATAGTCTGGTCATTGATGAAGAAAGTTGAGGAATACTGCAATGTGGAAGATGACACTCTGAGGGTTAAATTCGGGAACAAGGCCAACAAGACGGCCCCTTCTGAAATTGTTCAGCCAATAAATTCTGTACCGCCACGGAGCCAACAACTCAACCAAAACAGTAGCTTTACGGCAGGATTCACCTCCACTCGGCGTAATCCATATGATATACAGCCTGCCGACGTCATCTGCGGTACGTACAATTCAGTCGCATCCTGACTCTCAAAAGCAAATCACACCAGCAAAATGGCCCCATGAAGCTCTGAGTATTTCCTTCGACGATTCTGATTTGATCGACGTAACACTCCCCCACATTGATCCATTGGTCATCGAACTACGCGTAAACCGATTCACCATTGAACGCGTTCTCATAGACCAGGGGAGTACTTCAGAAGTTATGTATACAAGACCTTTATCAAACTCGGGTTCGCTGAGTCAGACCTGTCTCCGGTTCCTTATCCATTATTCGGCTTCAACACTAATCCAGAATACCTGTTGGAAAAAAACATACTACCCGTTCGAGCGAGCTCCCGAACAGTGGATGTGGAATTCTTGGTTATCAAGTTGGCTTTGCCGTATAACCTCAACATGGGATGAACTTGGTTGCATACCATGCAGGCCGTGCCAAGCACCTATCATCAACTACTTTGCTTCCCGACTGAACGTGGTATCGAACAAATTTGCGGGTCTCAGAAATTGACACAAGCGTGTTATCTTCTTGCCGCAAAGACACCACGAGAATTGGAAGTGAATTCTATCAAAGTGCCGGATCAAAAGAGCCTCGACGATGTCGGGTGGCTCCCAAATGAAAAAGCAACCGAGATGCTGGATTGAGGTGAAATTGATGGAAATCCTAACAGGTTCTTCATGGTCGGCGCTTCCCTGAACAAAGTGGACAAGTAGCAGTTAATTTCCTTCTTACTTGGCAACCTTAATGTATTTGCGTGGACACCGTATGAGATGCTGGGGGTGGATTCATCTGTTTCTCAGCATCGTTTAAACGTTGACCCAAATGTAAGCCGATTATTTAGAAAAGACGGCGGTCAGCTGCCCAACATACTATTGCCATTGTTGATGAAGTTGACCGGCTTCTTGATGCCGGGGCAATCCGGGAAGTGACCTATCCTACGTGGCTCTCGAATACTGTGGTTGTGAAGAAGAAAAATGGGACCTGGCGTGTATGTGTGGACTTCACGGACTTAAACGAAGCTTGTCCCAAGGATTGCTTTCCCCTTCCCCGAATACACCAACTCGTAGATGCCACGGCACATCACCAACGTATGAGCTGCCTGGATGCCTACAAAAGCTACCATCAAATTGCCATGCATCAGGAGGACCAAGACAAAACTGTATTCCTCACCCCAAGAGGAACCTATTGCTATAAGGTTATGCCTTTCGGGCTGAAGAATGTGGGGGCAACTTACTAAAGACTAATCATTGCCATGTTCAAGGAGCAACTTGGCCGTACTATGGAGGTATACATTGACGATATGGTGGTTAAGTCCAAAGAAGAGCAATCTCATCTAATCGACCTGGAAGAGACATTCGGCATTCTGCGCAAGTACAAAATGAAGCTGAACACTTCCAAATGTGCATTCGGAATTGTATCCAGCAAATTCCTTGGCTACATTGTCAACCACCATGGAATCGAAGCCAACCCGAGGCAAATCACAGCAATTTTAGAACTCGGCTCTCTTCGGTCGGTCAAAGAGGTTAAAAAGTTGATGGGAATGGCCGCCGCACTCAACCGGTTCATCAGTCGTTCCACAGATCGCTGCCGGCAATTCTTTCATACCCTTCGGCAGGGCAAGGCTTTCAAATGGACCCCCGAGTGCGAAGCTCTGCTGAACGACTTGAAGACTTGCCTACGATCAATTCCACTCTTGACAACTCCTTCGGTAGGTGACCCGCTCATTTTATATCTGGCAGTTTTCGACCGGGCCGTCAGCGCCGTACTGTTAAAGGAAGAGCTTGGAGAGCAACGACCAGTCTATTATGTGAGCAAGGCAATGGTTGACGCTGAAACATGTTATCTTCCGTTGGAAAAACTCATCTTAGCCCTCGTCATGGTAGCAAGAAAACTGATGCATTACTTTCAGGGGCATACCATCGGGGTACTAACGGACAACCCCCTCCGGTCAGTACTCTGTAGTGCAGAAGCATCAGGGCGCGTTTCAAAGTGGGCTCTTGAACTCGGCCAGTACGATATTCAGTTTTCTTCCTTAAACCTCAATCAAGGGGTAAGTGCTTGCCGAGTTTGTGGCCGAATTCACAAGAGGTCATGCTGACTTCAAATCTGATCAAATTCAACCTAAGCTGAATTGGAGAATTTATGTTGGGGACATTTGGAAGTTGTACTGTGATGAATCGTCCAATCAACACGGCAGTGGGCGGGCATAGTGATCATGGCTCCCGACGGGGCAATAATTGAGCAGGTTGTCAAACTAGACTCCGATGCATCAAACAATGAGGCCGAATACGAAACATTGTCAACCGGCCTATGACATGCACATCTTCTTGGTGCTCGGCGTCTGCTGGTCTTCTACAATTCAAAGTAGGTCATTAACAAATTGAAAGGGGAATACGCAACCAAAAATGATCGAATGGTAGCTGATATGAAAACGGCGAATTCTTTGCTAGCAAAATTCGACCATCATGAACTAAATCAAATAACCCGGGATCAGAACGCACATGTAGATGCCCTGGTGTACCTAGCTTCCGCCATCAACTCAGAAATCAAGTGGACAATTGAAGTGGGATTTATCCCTGAGCCGAGCATTGCCCCCCAGAGTCAATTCATATCAATATCATAGAATCAGGTCCAAGTTAGATGGACCCTATCACTGCATTCTTATCTTCTGAACAGCTCCCGACAGAAAAGAAGGAAGCTCACAAACTACGAAACAAAGCCCTGCGATATTACTTGGATCCACAAGGAAAGCTCTACAAAAAATCCCTCTCTGGTCCATATCTAGAATGCGTTCATCCGGATAAGGTCGAAGAACTCCTAACTGAGATACATGAAGGTAGGTGTGGTGCCCATTCCAGCAGGCGCTCTTTGGCTCATCGAGTTGTGACACAAGGATATTATTGGCTGACAATGAGGACTGATGCCGAGAATTACGTCAAGAAATGTGAATGGTGTCAGAAGTTTTCCCCTTTAACCCATTTGCCTGCGGAAGAGTTGAGCTTTATCACCAGTCCTTGGCCGTTCGCCCAATGGGCACTTGACATCATCAGACCATTACCTCGTGCCCCAGGCAACAAGCAATTTTTGATTGTCGCAACAGATTACTTCATAAAATGGGTCGAAGCGGAGGCACTAACGCACATTCGAGATACTGATGTTAAGCGCTTTGAATTGAGAAATATCATAACACGATTTGGCATTCCAAGAACACTTATTTCAGACAACGACATCCAGTTTGATTGTGGCGTCTACCGGGAGCTGTGCATCAAGTATGGTATCCGGCCTTATTTCTCCACGCCGGCTTACCCACAAAGCAATGGTCAAACTGAAGCTTCTAAGAAATCCATCTTGGACGGCACCAAGAATAGGCTGGAGAAAGCTAAAGGCACATCAGTCGAAGAATTGCCAAGTGTGTTGTGGGCGCATCGCACTAAGCCGAGGCAATCCACTGGGGAAACGCAATTTGCTTTATGCTTTGGAAGCCAGGCAATCATCCCCCTGGAGATCAGCCTCTCGACCTTGAAATCAAAATTTTTTGATATGGGCCGAAATGACATGATGTTGGCCTTGGATTTGACTCTGATTGAAGAACGACGAGACTGTGCCCTTGAGTCCATGGTACGGTACCAGCAATAGCTTACTAAGTCATATAATGAACGCGTCCAGCTACACTGCTATGCACCAGGAGAATTGGTCCTGAAGAAAGTACTTCCGGCTGCCAAGAATCCGGCTGACGAAAAACTAGGTCCTAATTGGGACGGCCCCTATCAGATCGATTCAATCGCGGGTAGCGGGGCATATCGGCTCAAAGACATGTCGGGGAGGAGTCTGCCACGTCCTTGGAATTCCATGAATTTGCGTAAATTTTATCATTAACCCGGCATGTGGGGCATGACTTGTTTTGTGTATTCGGCCTGTACAACTTTTACTGTTTTAATGCAAGATTCCTTATCTCACTATATGGAATTGTACTTCAGGTTAAAAAGCCTCCGAAATCGGAGCCCCATCCATGAATGACACATTTGGGCGGGATAAGCCTCCAGATTTGGAGCGCTCTTTGTGGATGTCACGATTGACCAAGTTAGAAAGCCTCCGAATTCGGAGCCCCATCCGTGAATGACACGTTTGGGCCAAATAAGCCTCCGGATTCGGAGCGCCCTTCATGGATATCATGATTGGCCAAGTTAAAAAGCCTCCGAATTTGGAGCCCCATCCGTGAATGACACGTTTGGGTCGAATAAGCCTCCAGATTCGGACCGCCCTTCTGGGATATCACGATTGGCCAAGTTAAAAAGCCTCCGAATTTGGAGGCCCATCCGTGAATGCCACGTTTGGGCCGAATAAGCCTCCGAATTCGGAGCGCCCTTCGTGGATATCACGATTGGCCAAGTTAAAAAGCCTTCAAATTCGGAGCCCCATCCGTGAATGACACGTTTGGGCCGAATAAGCCTTCGAATTTGGAGCGCCCTTCATGGATATCACAATTGGCCAAGTTAAAAAGCCTCCGAATTCGGAGCCCCATCAGTGAATGACACGTTTACGCCGAATAAGCCTCCGGATTTGGAGCGCCCTTCGTGGGTATCCCGATTGGCCAAGCTAAAAAGCCTCCGAATTTAGAGCCCCATCCGTGAATGACACGTTTGGGCCGAATAAGCCTCCGAATTTGGAGTGCCCTTCGTGGATATCACGATTGGCCAAGTTAAAAAGCCTCGGAATTCGGAACCCCACTCGTGAATGACATGTTTGGGCCGAGTAAGCCTCCGGATTAGGAGTGCCCTTCGTGGATATCACGATTGGCCAAGTTAAATAGCCTCCGAATTTGGAGCCCCATCTGTGAATAACACGTTTGGGCCGAATAAGCCTCCAGATTCGGAGCGCCCTTCGTGGATATCACGATTGGCCAAGTTAAATAGCCTTCGAATTCGGAGCCCCATCCGTGAATGATACATTTGGGCCGAATAAGCCTTCGGATTTGGAGTGCCCTTCGTGGATATCATGATTAGCCAAGTTAAATAGCCTCCGAATTCAGAGCCCCATCCGTGAATGACATGTTTGGACCGAATAAGCCTCCTGATTCGGAGCGCCCTTCGTGGATATCACGATTGGCCAAGTTAAAAGCCTCCGAATTCGGAGCCCCATCCTTGAATGACACGTTTGGGTCGAATAAGCCTCCAGATTCGGAGCGCCCTTCCAGGATATCATGATTGGCCAAGTTAAAAAGCCTCCGAAATTTGGAGCCCCATCCGTGAATGCCACGTTTGGGCCGAATAAGCCTCCGGATTCTGAGCGCCCTTCATGGATATCACGATTGGCCAAGTTAAAAAGCCTTCAAATTCGGAGCCCCATCCGTGAATGACACGTTTGGGCCGAATAAGCCTTCGGATTCGGAGCGCCCTTCATGGATATCACGATTGGCCAAGTTAAAAAGCCTACGAATTCGGAGCCCCATCCGTGAATGACACGTTTACGCCGAGTAAGCCTCCGGATTCGGAGCGCTCTTCGTGGGTATCCCGATTGGCCAAGCTAAAAAGCCTCCGAATTCAGAGCCCCATCCGTGAATGGCACGTTTGGGCCGAGTAAGCATCCGGATTTGGAGTGCCCTTCGTGGATATCACGATTGGCCAAGTTAAAAATTCTCCGAATTCAGAGCCCCACCCTTGCATGACATGTTTGGGCCGACTAAGCCTCCGGATTAGGAGCGCCCTTCGTGGATATCACGATTGGCCAAGTTAAATAGCCTTCGAATTCGGAGCCCCATCTATGAATAACACGTTTGGGCCGAATAAGCCTCCAGATTCGGAGCACCCTTCGTAGATATCACAATTGGCCAAGTTAAATTGCCTTCGAATTCGGAGCCCCATCTGTGAATGATACATTTGGGCCGAATAAGCCTTCGGATTCGGAGCGCCCTTCGTGGATATCACGATTAGCCAAGTTAAATAGCCTCTGAATTTAGAGCCCCATCCGTGAATGACACGTTTGGGCCGAATAAGCCTCCGGATTCGGAGCGCCCTTCGTGGATATCACGATTAGCCAAGTTAAAAGCCTCCAAATTTGGAGCCCCATCCGTGAATGACACGGTTGGGCCGAATAAGCCTCCGAATTCAGAGCCCTATCAGTGAATGAAACATTTAGACCGAATAAGTCTCCAGATTTGGAGTGCTCTTCGTGGATAAAAGCCTCGCATTCAGTGCGTTTTTCGTGAATATTATGATTAAAAAGCATAAACACAGCTGGCGGAAGATGGGAAATGACCATAATAAAATGAATGCACATAAATCGAAATAACAAGCAAACATTAAAAATAGCGTATCTTATTAAACTAATTAGTGTTACATGATTCGTTTCTAATTCACTTTAGAGCAACACAATATGTTCAAGTTTTCTCGGCATCCCCCTCGTTGTCGCTCTTCTCGATTTTGAAAGCCTCGAAGGGAAGGTGATGACGTTGATATAACGGTGACACCGAATCAATGCCTGCTTCCTGGAGAGCCTCTGCGACTTGGAGAGCCCTAACCCACCCGTTCCTAAATCCTCGATTCTCGCATCGGCATACCTCCTCGGCAAGTTTCTCCTTGGTCTTGTCTATCCCGACTTCTCGGCCATCGTGGAAGCCTTTTTCGTAGGCAATGGTCCTTGCAGTCTCTACTGCAAACATGCTTGCTGTATCACGATCGACAATCGCATCACTTATCAGCCGTTGGGACACCCTTTCCTCCACGACAAGGTTAGATTGGCCGGCCACACCCAGCTCAGCAGTTTTGGCCTTTTTTAGCTCAGGCTCAACCTTCTCCGCGCGAGCCTCCAAGTTTTGAATGCGTTCATTCTTCTGCTCTATCTCCTGCCGTGCTTCATGCAGACGCATGTCGATTTCATAGGCGGTGTACAGTCCTTTCACTGCTCCATGGATGCCCTCCCGAAACATTTCAAAGTCCTGTCGACTGACCATCAAATGTTGGACTTCTGGTGGAAAAATCTATTGAGCGAACTCGACTGCTACACCTGGGTCATGAACAATTGAATCCGCTTCCGTCATCGGTTTATTTCCCACAAAAATCGCAAAACTCAATGGTCGCGGTGTCGTATCGGATTCACCTCTCGGACGCGGTCGAGGGGAGTTGCCCCGTTGCTGTCTTTCTCTTCTGGGTGATCTACTTCGACGACGTAGGGACTGACGTTTTTCCTGCTCCCTCGATGTCCTACTTCCCGTGCGTATGGGCTCGCCACTTCGATTCATCTCTGCGTCCAGCTCTGCCAATGTCCTCCCTTCTCCTCTGCTATTGAAGAATAGTCTATTTGACATTCGAACTTATCTAACCTCTCTCAACAGACTGGTTTAAATTAAGTCTGAGCAAATTAATAGGACTTATGTGCGCGAAGCACTCACCCCATTTATTCCTAACGGGTGCTGCTCCCTCGAGGAGATCTCATTAATGCTAAACCTCAAAAGCCCGGTGCCGATCTACTCGTGCCACAACCACTCCATGAACTAATGGTATTCGGCGTTCCAAGTTCAAAGGAATTAACTAATTAATTAACTACTATTGAAGAATAATTTCACGGGCCACGGGGAACGAAGAATCGTCCATGCATAAATGCAAATTTCTGCCCGAAAACGACCACTATTTGGCTGCCAGAATGGTTTTGTTTTGCAGTTAGGAAACTGAACTATTTTTACCCCAGCCTCTACTCTGTTCTGCCATGAAAAAGGCACTACTGGTCTAAAATGAAGTGTCCGGCCGGCTAGGAAAAGTTGTTAGCCGTGCAGTGAGGTGGTTGGCCGGCGACTAGTTTTTGTCACTGTCCTGCTGGAACAGACATGAAACAGAGCACAAACAGAGTATTTTTAGCGGATGTTTGTCCACTATGCCTCTCCTTATCATTAAACAGATCAAAGAAGGGGTAGGCTTGATTTGCAAATCATCAGTGGGCGCAAACTGATTGCGTGATGATTTATAAATCAAGGGATAAAATGTCAATAAATGATAATGAAAGACCCACAAAACCTCCTCCTTATTATGGAATTGATCAAGGGAAGTGGTAGACCTTGAATCTTGAACCATTATCATCACTAAAGAGTATGAAATGGTTCAAGACTCAATGGGTTTAACTAACGTCCGATTGAATCCAAAATTAATTTTATTGTCTTGTTACCTCTTTTAATCTTATTTTATTGCCTCTTTTACTTACATTTCCATTCATTAGTCATTTTAGTCCAAGAATGAGAATTAAGTCCACTAAATGGAGAGAGGTGTCAAACAAGAAGTTGTTTTGGGTATGAGAGCGATGTAATGCGTTGGTAATGAACCTCTGAAGCTATTAAGCCATTAAGCGGAGGGTCTCTTTCTCAAGCTTAAACAACACTCGTTTGAAATGACTCTCAAATAAATAAAAAGCTAAGAATGGAGGGAGAGCACAACGATGATTTTGTGTGAACATAGGTATGAAAAACAGAAAATAAATGCTACCAACTCAAATAAATTGGTGTCTAAGCCCTAAACCACCAAATCTATGAGGACCATTACACTACAAGCCTGTTGGACAAAGCATAAATGAAATAAACACACTAAAACCATCCTAAAATCTGCCAAAAATAGTGCTAACATTATCGTGGGAAAGCTAGAAAAAGTAAGCTAAAATAATGGAGCAATTGAGTTAGTAAACAAGCTTAATGAGAGGTGGCTAACCCCTCCACTTTTGGGACTTCAAATCCACATTTTAAGCCTCTGAAAAACTCTAAAAAATAGTAAGAAAAAGTTGGAAAATAGATGGGAAACACATGGGCAAAAGCTTGGCAAATAAGGTTCAAAGAATGGTGGGTTACCCCTCTACCTTTGATAACTTTAAGACAAAAGTTTCAGCCCATAAAAACAGTGGAAAAATAGTACGAAAACGGCAAGAAAAGATAGGAAAGAAGTGGTGTAAAGAAACCAGAAGTTATACCTCTTGAAGATGAGTTACACTTTGATTCACAAACCAACACTTTCTCACCCTCAAGTGCTGAAATTCAAGCTCAAGAATTTCTCACCCTCAGCAATGAACCCTAAAAATTTGGCTTAAGGAGTATAGATAGAGTGTATATAGCTTACAAGGTAGAGAGAGAGAGAGGGAGAGAGAGAGAGAGAGGGAGAGACAGATATTTTCAAGAATTTTGCACTTCACTAATTTTTCTAACCTAAAAACATAAGGTATGGCTCTCTATATATAGAACAACTGGTTGATATGGAATATTTGTATTGAGCCAGCTGGTGCAGTGCATGCACATGGAGGGATAGTTGGCAACAAATATCTGTTCTATTAGAATACCTGGCCGGCCACTAATTTCTAGCCAGCCGGCCACCAGTTGGCCTGCAAGCCTCTAAGTGGTCAAGCTTAAAAAAATTCTATTTTGGCCTAGAAGTGGTGCAAGGTTTGTAGGCTTCTGGGACTCAAAACTAAGGCGTTCTGCTGAGGAAATCGAGCATTTGTACAGCATAATTTTCATCATTGGGTGATCAATCTGAGGCACCCAAGTCTTAAGGGTGGTCAAAAATGAGGTGTCTACACTGGGTCAAATGGCCTCAAGTACAAAGCTGGTAGCTTTGGCTCTTGCTCAGGAGGGATAATGTCCTCTAACGTAAGGTCTAGGTCATCCATCTGAGCATCTATATCCTCTACGGGCACGTGAACCTCAACCTTGGGGATCGGAATGGGTGTGTGTAGACTCCCCATTTTTTACCGTCCTCAAGACTTAGACGTCATCTCTTGTACACTCGATGATTGTGTGTTTGTGTTCATTTTGAGCGCCCAAAGTCCTTGGCGGAATGCCCTATCTTTGAGCCTTTAAACCTTGTTCTTTTTGTGCCTTGCTTTGGACCAAAACTTGGTGTTTGGACCTCTTGGTGACATGTCGGCCACCGCCCATGGCTGTTGGCTATGGGGTGTTTCTGTCAGCCATGGGTGTGGCCGGTCGGCTATCAGTGGTGGCCGACGGCCACCAGTGCCTTTTTCCAGATATTTATTGATAGTTGTGCCCACTATTGCACATTGAGCAGCATCTCCATACACGTGTATGGTGAGATGTTTCTAAGCTCAAGGGGTGGTTTTGGTGTATATAGAGGGGTTCCTCCCCCATTTTGGAGGGTGGGAAAAATTAGAGCAAAAGTATCTCTCTCTCTCTCTCTCTAGAATTCTCTCTCTCACTTGATATTTTGTAGACATTTGCTCACAAGTCCTTAGCTTTTGCATAACCAAGTCCTTAGCCTCGGGAAATGAGAATACATTTTTTTGCTCTGTCTGCTCTCTGTTGCAACAAAAAGAGGAGATCATGTCATCAATAGCCGACCGGCCACCACTAGTAGCCGACTGGCCACCATTGGTAGCCAAAAGGCCCCCTGTCGGCCAGCAATGAAATTTGCACAGTGTGTTCCTAAGGTGGAGCAGAGGTATTCTTGAAGTTGGCAGAATTTTTGGTGTTCAAATATGCAAACAGAGGCTCGCAGCAGTAAAATGATGGCTTTTCGGGTGGAAGAACCGAACATGCATGCATCCCTCATTTCCCGAGGCTGTTTAGTTAACTTGTCTAGTTAATTAGTTGATTAATTCGTGTTGTAGTTAATTAGTTGATTAATTAATTTAGTTGTTTTGTAATTAATTAGTTAAGTTCCTAGCTAGTTAGTTTACTTGTAATATTCACTTAGGTTAGAATAGTTAATTAGTCTCAAGTGTTGTATTAATTAGCTTAATTAGCGTAGCTAGTTAGTTTGCTTATTCATTCGGACCCTCCTTCGTGAGGGCATAATGTTGTAATAAGTGTGAGTGCGTGCGTGTATGTCTTTCAACCCCACGTCTTTCTCCCTTTTATTTAATCGCTTTCAATGGTTAGATTAGGGACCATATTTCGATTAGCATACCTTATGCTTGCATGTTTGCATCCATTCATTTGTTTTGCATGCACCGAGGCTCGGCGTATCATTCAAACTGTATTGCAATTTCAATATCTTATTTGAATACGTGTTTTAATCGTATGTTGTTCAAATCGATTCATATGCCATATTAGTAACCGAGCCTATTAATTGCATATTGCATGCGTTGCATTAGACACTTAACATAGTTAGGATCATGCATTTTTCTAACTAGTTTTTGTTTTTGCTTGGAGTACTCGGTGAGTTTTACACTTTAGCATACTTACATGAGTGTGATTTCCATGTTGCCATGTTTCGCATGCTTGCCATAAGGCTATGTGCTTAGTTGATAAACTGCAAGAATGCCTGTGGATGAAGGCTTGTTGTTTGAATTGGAACAATTCAACGAATGTATGTTTTAAACCCACTTTGTTGAGTGGCAAAATCATGTTTTAAGCCCACTATGTTTGGTGGCAAACCCGCATTTTTTAAGCCCACTTGAGGGCGGCAAATTCAAACCATTTTTGCACAAACAAACATGACTTGAAATGTTCCAATTCTTGCGTTGTAGTCTATACTTGCTTGCGTGCATCACATAGTAAGGTTAGATTAATAACCGGAATAAGAACACATAATGTTTATAAAACATCATATCATGATTAGTAGAGGCCGATCTTTGATCGAGTGAGCGGGGGTGCTCATTTCATGACCTTCTCCTCTCTTACCTAAGTTCCCTAGCCGAGGTAACTTTGGTGATGACGGACATGTGGCCTTCGGCACGAGTCAGGGTTTCCTAAATTTTTCAAAAATAAAATATTTAGGTGGCGACTCTGTATCTGGCAAAGCAGTCCAATTTTGGCATTATTTGATTTAAAATCGATTTTCCAAAAATGTTTGCCAGATTTGGACTCTTTGGTGATTATCAGTTTCACATTGCACTTTATGTGACTAGATTCAGAACCGTGGGAGTCCGAATTGTGAGGCCTTATTTCCAACCCTTTCCGAATGCCGGGCCGCGAAAAAAGGCGAGTCCATAGTGTGTAACCCTTTGCGATGATGGGAGAAGCATCTCCGTGAGGAATATCAGCAGCCATGTGGCGCTTTTGAACAAAAACTGGCATGGGTCAGTTGAAAATCCAAGGAAACAAGATAATCTAGAGAGAGAGTTCAAAGAAAGGGAAACGTGTTTTCAGAGGAAAAGTGTTGAGCAAATGGCTGATTGTTTGTTTTATAACAATTTGGGAAGCAAAAAGTCAAAATTATCCTCGACAATGGCCGATGTAGTTGACCAAACAAATTCTTCTTTGTCCAAACACTTTTTTGTTCGACAGAAAAATTAAGTAGCTGGTAGGGCTATTTTGCACAGGTTGTTCTCATTTTTGCTCCAATGGTCTCTGTTTCCATCTGAGAGGGGAAAAAGTAGTGTTGTCAAGTTCATTTCAATCTCAGAGGATCAATGTGCACTCAAGAATTCAACAAAACAAGGAGTCACAAGTTGTACATATGTAACAACCTCGACTTGTGATTAGCCACTAATCCATGATTAGGAGTACCTAGTTAGTAATTAAAAAGAAATTCTGAATTAATTGCATGTGTATTGCATTATTTGTGTTCATATCTGTTTGTTGTAGGAATATCTATTAGTATTTTAGTTTTGTTTTGCGAATTGAAGGCCTTATCGGCATCCGATCACGAAATTGACTTGGTTTTTGTGTTATTTGGAATTTTTAGAACCTTCTGGTAGGTTTAATTCAAATTTGATTCAGAACGAATTAATTAAAATAAAATAGATGGAATTACCTAAGCCTAACTAAGTTTAATTAAGCTTAATTAATGCAAGCCTATATAAGGCACAAGTGAGCTCTTGATTACACTTTACACTCTCATTTCTTCATCTCTGAGGTATCAAAATGAGAGAGAGATGGAGAGGAAGAGATTGAAGCTTAAGGAAGAAAAAGAGAGGGATTGCTAATCAATTGAAGAGAATTTGGAAGAATTTAACATTCTAGAACACAATTGAATATCTAAAGTAAGAATTCAAGTCTTTAGTTGGGTAATTGAGCTGACTAATGCATAGATTCAAGAGGTTTAAGTGTTTGAGCATGGGAATTGAGCTTGGAAAATAGAGAGGAAGAGCATTGCAAGTATGCATACATATTTCATGGCATTATAAGGTTGGTTTTCAAAGAATTTTCTCTTGCATGTCCTTATTTTGCTTTTGTTCTAAGAATTCAACATGTTTTTGAGTTAAACACCTCATTTGTTCATGTTTCGAAAGCTTTGAAGTCAAGAAGTTTTATGCATGTTATGTTTCAACATTTCAAGCTTGATTTTGCACAATTGGCATACTTTTGGGCTTTGAATTTTGCGAAATGATCTTGAATTCATAATGTTTTCCAAGTTTACACACGTTTCCTTAAGCTTTTGGCCCAAAATAACATGATTTGTAGCTTTGAATTCAAGTTTTGAAGCTTGAAGAGCAATCTGGAAATTCCAGAATTTTACATCTCTGCTCGAGCAATAGAACCTGTGCTTAAGCGACCACTCTTTGTTTTGCACTTCTGCTCGAGTGACCAAATGTTGGCTCGAGCGTAAAATTCATGCTCTCATAAGTTTTACAAATTTTCCAGACCACTCGAGCGACAAAAGTTGCACTCGAGCGAGGACCCTGTTTATTCAGTCTTACGCTTGAGCGACTGTCGAGCTTCCATCGACTGGAAAAATCATGCAACCAGTACTTTTGCAGACCTAGGGGCTCGCTCGAGCATAGGAAGTGATGCTCAAGCGAGGTGCCCTATTTTTGAAAATTTCACTAAGTGTTTCAAAGTGCATTTTGGCATCCTCATTGTATCTTAGGCGTTCATAAGTCCTAAATAAGACTTAATAATGAGAATAAGGATTAGAAACACACCCACACAAGAAAGAAATGAATTAACTGAATTCCGAGTGTGTGTTTCAATGTGTATTCATTTGGTGTCAATGTTGGTCACGCACCGTAGGCTATCCAGTTATCTGTTCTGTCTATCTGCCATTGGAGCCAACTGTGAGTAATAACTTTCTAAAGCTATATTTGACTTTAATTATTTTCTGACGATATGAAATGATCTATTTTGTGAAATGCTATTTTTTGTACGAATGAATGGCTGTCCAATGTTTCTGAAATGTATTTGTGTCATCCTTAGCTTCAGATGACATATGTTATATGTTCTGTTACGTCCCAATTATGGGCCAATTGTCCGTCTCATCAGCCAACTGTTATGGATTCTTTTGTATACATCCCATTTATGGGCCAATTGTACATCTTATGAGCCAACTGTACCGTCTCTGTGCACGTGAGTCAACTACATGCGTTTATGGTCATCCCTTTATGGATCAACTATTTCTATTAGTGCTAATCGATGTACTACGTATGATTAACTGCAAATTTTAATTATGAGTATGATGCTGAATCTATTTCTGTTATGAACTCTGATTTTTTAATACGATTATGAATCCATTTTTGTTAACTACTGAATTTTGTTTTCTATAACTATCGTGAACAACATTCATTAAACCCCTTTACTTTGTTATTATTCATTGGGCTCCAACTCATTCTATTATTTATGTATGTAGGTGATCAAGTGCATGACCAGGCTCAATGATGATCTCCTGGAATTTTGTTTTTTCGGCCAACCTTTTTGCCTTCTAAGGAGGTTCCGAAAAAAGTCAAGTGGTCGTGTTTTGTAAACTATGTTTAAGATCTTGTTTTCTTTTTGTGTATTTCAAACACGTTTTTGTTTGTCTGTATATTGGGCTGTGGTGTAATGGGTTTAGGAATACTCTATTGTGCAAGAACAGAATCCCTCTCTATGTCCTCCTCTCCTTTCTTTTATATTGTTTCCCTAGTGACCCTCCAAGGGCCCACTACTCCCTCTTGGCCTTTGACCCCATTCATGGACCATCTATGTAGCCCGTGTGATAATTGGCTCAGACGGTCCTTTAAGCCTGGTTTTATTCGGCTTTGGCCCACTGGACCTGATATGGCCGACTTGTCTGTGATCGTGAATTCAGTGTGTTCCGTCGACTTGCACTATGCCAACCCAGGACGCAGTTCCATTTATTTGGCTACCACAATTGCCCCCTGATCATCCGATTAAGATCCATTATTTGGCGTGGTTGGTTGAATATTTTGAAAAAATCTTGGAAGTCGGAAATATGGCGCCCGCGCGCCTTTGGTTATTGATGCGTTAGATCAGTCGCAATTTGGGGTCATCATTGCTTCTCGTCCCTTCGTAATTTGGCATTCATTTAATGCGTTTTAAAATCGTACGTATTGAATTTTGGCTCATTCGCATTCTTCATACTGTTCTTCCTCCCTCACAAGACTCCTATGTTTCTGACTTTACTTCATATTGCTTCTTCACTTTGTTTCCTAGTTCTGACCTGTAAGTTTTTCCCTCTCTTCATCTTTTGTTCATATTCCAGTCCCTTTGTGCATTTTTATTCATCTTCTATTATGTCTGGAATGGTGACTCATTTGAAAGCTCTCCTTTCTGATGAGCGAGTCGCCGCCTCCCATCATCACTTTTCTGTCCTTGACGACATCCACCTATCCCTTGTGGCAGGCAGTATGGTTGACATGGAGAAGGATGATGCAAACACCATCATCTTCCCTCTCCTGTCAATTGCTGAGGGTGGGGTTCGTTTTCCCTTGCACCCCTTCCTTAGGACTGTTCTGCACTACTGGGGTTTGATTCCCTCTCAACCCAATGTAAATTTTTACCGTATAATCATGGGTTTAGTGGAACTGAATTACCAACTAGGGCTTACCCTGGGAATTCCAGCGATTCGGCATTGCTATGTCCTGGCGAAGCCAACTGGTCGTCAGGGCCGTTATTTTCTTAGAGCCAAGGACATAGATCACCATTTGATGACTATGCTCGCTAACTCCGGAAAAAAAGTCGATGACGTCATGGTCACTTTCGAGGCAACTGGGAATTCAGCGAAGGAGAAGATCGCCAAGACCCTGTGACGAGACCGAAGGGTGAGCCAAGTGGCTAAAAAATTCTTAATTAGTCGTTATATTCGGCTCTAAAAGATTACTAAACTAGTTTTTTTGTAGGTAACAACTTAAAGAGAGTCCTTCCGTCGGCAGACCAAGCCATTCTTAACCAGCTGAAGATGGCCCGTAGGTACAAAGGGCGGGCCAATTTACAAGGACAAGGACGCGTGGCACATATTCTGTTAAGATATGACCCAACCTACACAACCTTTTCAGCGGCAGATCATATCCCCGTGCCGAGAGAAGAGTAGCATCTCACGGCACTCATATTCCCCAGCTTTAAGAGCTAAAGGGGCAGCGGTCTTGAGGGTCCGGACATCAAAGAGGTTGGACCAGAAGGCCGTTTAGAAAAAGGGAGTTCAGAAGCGGAAGACGCTCGACAGGGGATCTTTTTGGAAGAAGAAGAGCTGAACAGAGAATTTGAGTTGGCCTTTGAGCAACTCAACCAAGGGGGTAGCGGCAAACCCTCTACTTCAAGCCGAGTGGAGATTGCTTCTCCAAAGGACATTTTTTTTGAATTAGTAGATTTACCTAGAGCCGACTCTGAAGAAATGGGCAGAGAGTCGCTTGCCCAGTTTGCCAAGAGAATAAATGCCAAGAAGATGGCAGCATGGAGGAGAGCTAGTGGTAGTGGAGGGAACTTAGAAACTCTCCCTCCGGCGGCCGTTGCAGCAACTCAAAAATTGATTGTGGCTGACGAAGTCCCCCTCGTCAACCGATGGAGATCTCGGGCTCTGATCAAATCTATCAAAGGAGCGAAAAGAACCTCGCCGAATTTATTATTGAATCACCAGAAGAATCGGTTGACAAACGGCAAAGGCTGGAGGCGTTTTCTCTGGATTTGGCTGAGTCGTTCGTCATCCAACCAAGGATGAAAAATGTGTCGTTCTGTCCAACTGGTCGGCCATTAAAGAACCCGTTGTGGCTTTCAGTATGGCATCGGTGCTTTCACTTCTGTCAGATTAAGCTGTGTTTCGCGCCAAGTCGGACGTCGTCTGTATTGCTTTGGCGGCACAGTCAACTATACTGGTAAGTATGCATTGGGGTGAATATGTTCTGCTATTTTAATTTTACTTTTTTATGTTTGATGTGGTTGCTATTTTACTTGTTTAGGTAGCGGGCAGGATAGCAGAGATTGGCCGTCGTCACTACGATGCCATAGAGACTCAGCATGATCGAAGTCCAACTTGAAGATGAAAGAAACAGGGCTGCGGCTGCGACGGCCGATTTGAAAACGATGACAGATAAGGCAAAGGCCAAAGCTAGGAGGACAGAAGAGGAGTAGGCGAAGGCTGTTGCCGAAGAAGAGAAAACCAGGTGCGCAAGGAGAGGGCTGCCAGTATGGACGGTGGGTTGAAGTTAGCCAAGGCGGAGAATGTGAAATTAATGGTCGAGTTGAAGGAGGCAAAAAAGGCCCAAGAGCGAGTGGAGGTAGATGCAGCCAAGGCATTTGATGCCCATGAACTTTAAGCTAAAGGATTATATGCCGACGAAGCATTAAAGATTGAAAACCGAGGCTTCAAGCATGGCTAGCTTAAAGCTTTGGCAGCTGCCAAAGTGACTCTTGATCTGTCAATTCCGTACAAGCAGCTGGAAGTTGAACCTCTGGAATCGGACCCAAAGAATTTTGAAGATGTTTAACAATAGTTGCTTATTTTTGTTGTTTATTTGTAGTTGTTTTAGTGTTAATATAGTATAAGTAATGTTTTGTATTTAGGGCAATTTTCATTGATAAAATGATACTTTGTTTGTATTCAGTTTATGAATGAAAAATGCTAGTTCTGAGAAGTGATGTGTGCATACAAATGAAATTATAGTAATGGTTTATGTGTTTGAAATTATTGTAATGAACTTATTTGTAATGCTCAAAGCAAAAAATGAACTGCGACAAATGGTCAAGTAGGGTAGTAGAATAATTCGGCCAAATATGGATGAGCCGAGTAGATGAAATATCTGCCCTTGCCCCAATTGAGCATGAGATTTACACCGAGTACATAGCATGGCCTTCATGATCAAGTGGGGCAGCAGAATAATTCAGCCATCTATGGATGAGCCGAGTAAATAAAATATCTACCCTTGCTCCAATTGAGCATGAGATTTACGCCGAATACATAACATGGCCTTCATGATCAAGTGGGGTAGCAAAATAATTCGGCCATCTATGGATGAGCCAAGTAGATGAAATATCCGCCCTTGCCCCAATTGAGCATGAGAGTTTAGCCGAGTACATAACATGGCCTCCATGATCAAGTGGGGCAACAGAATAATTCGGCCATCTATGGATGAGTCGAGTAGATGAAATCTTTGCCCTTGCCCCAATTGAGCGTGAGAGTTAAGCCGAGTACATAATATGGCCTCCATGATCTAGTGGGGCAGCAGAATAATTCGACCATCTATAGATGAGCCGAATAAATGAAATCTCTACCCTTGCCCCAATTGAGCATGAGAGTTAAACGAAGTACATAACATGGCCTCCATGATTTAGTGGGGCAGCAAAATAATTCAGCCAAATATAGATGAGTCGAGTAGATAAAACATCTGCCCTTGCCCCAATTGAGCCTGAGATTTCAATCGAGTACATAACATGGCCACCATGATCTAGTGGGGCAATAGAATAATTCGGCCATATAAGATTTAATTTGGCCACTTAATAGTGGCGACAGCGGTGATCGCAAGCGCATCGTTAGCGATGCAAGTTGGAATTAATGAAGGGGGCATCATTAAATAGCCCTGGCGTAGCCCATAAAAGGGGTATCCAGCCTCAGTGAGCAGCGGGTCAAGGGGAAGAGGCAAAAACATCTGCGCAATTACTAAGTGTGAGCATATGTTTGGCATATTATTTTTCAATAATAAAGGTGAGGGAAAAAATTTAGCAGATCTGGACGCGGAAATGGATCATGGAACAATTTCCGTGCGAATACTGTGGCGTCGGAGGAATGAGGAGGATGACATTTACCCTGTCGATGAAACAGGTCGCCAAAGAGGAGCGAAGTGGAGAAATCGCCCAGAAGCGGGTCTCAACAAAAATGCAACGACAAGGCAGTAGGTGCACGGGCATCCGTTCGACATGAACCAAACAGACCGCCACACCCTCTTAGTTTTGTTGTGTTTGTTGGCAATAAGCCCATGATTGAAGCAAATTTGATCATTCACGATCCCAATGTGGTGGTGGACTTTACTCGTCAAATATTTCCGCCTGAGGTACAATAGTCTATCATCGGGAGGAGTGATTATAAGGTGTTTAGAGACAGAGTCCATGGGTCGATCAAGGGACTCTATTGTGCATACGAGACCGGCATGCGGCTGCGGGCCACTCAAAAAGAAATTGTTCAAAAAGATAGGCGGATTCGAGATTTGGAATGTCACGCCGAGAAGGTGGAGAGCGAAATACGCAAAGCTAGGGCTGCTGAGAAGATGCCCTCAGGGTCTGCAAATATGGCTGTCACCGATAATGTAAACCAGTGGCTGATAGACCATGCCATAGCCGATTGGGACACGGCCGCCGTATTTGCCAAAGAAGCCATACGATCTCGCGCGAATGAGGAAGGCTTTTTTGATGGTCGAAAAGTCGGTATCAAGAAAACCAAGGAAAAGCTGCCCGATGATGTTTGTCGCTGCGAGAATCGTGGCTTCAAACACGGATGGCTTAAGGCTCTTCGGGCCGCGGGTATTGACTCCTCGTCGTTCCTGTACCAAAGTTACGAACTTCCATTCGAAGCATATGATGCCAAGAAGACTGACGATGAAGAGGAAGTGAACGATAGGGATGCAGTAGTTTAGTATTGTGTTTCTCTTGTAATTTTAATGTCGGTTGCCGATTATTCTTATAAAACTCGAATTACTTTAGTACTAAGTGTTTGTTTCTTTCATTCAATACGATGGCACTTGTATTATCTTTTATAATTAGTTCGGAAAAATCAAATCCTGTCCGTGACATATCATCCTGCCGGTTACGAGGCATCAATTATGCATTCAAACTTGGCTCATGGTTGGGGCTTATTCGGCCGATCGTGACTTGCTTGAGGGGTGCTCCGAATTCGGAGACTTTTGTATTGGCCAATTGTGCCAAGCACAAAGGGGGTTTGAACTTAGAGGCTTATTCGGCAGATCGTGACTTGCATGAGGGGTGCTTTGAATTCGTAGTCTTTTGTATCGGCCAATTGTGCTAAGCACAAAGGGCACTCCGAATTTGGAGGCTTATTCGGCCGATCGTGACTTGCACGAGGGGCGCTCCGAATTTAGAGTCTTTTGTGTTGGCCAATTGTGCCAAGCACAAAGGTATTCGGAGGCTTGTGCGGCCGATCGTGACTTGCACGAGGGCTGCTCTGAATTCAAAGTCTTCTGTATTAGCCAATTGTGCCAAGCACAAAGGGCACTTCGAATTCGGAGGCTTATTCGGCCGATTGTGACATGCACGAGAGGCACTCCGAATTCGGAGTCTTTTATATTGGCCAATTGTGCCGAGCCCAAAGGGCACTCCGAATTAGGAGGCTTATTTGGCCGATTGTGACTTGCACGAGGGGCGCTCCGAATTCAGAGTCTTTTGTATTGGCTAATTGTGCCAAGCGCAAAAGGCGCTCTGAATCCGGAGGCTTATTCAGCCGATCGTGACTTGCACACGGGGTGCTCCGAATTGGAAGCCTTATTCAGTTAATCATTAGAATAAATCAAGCAAATATGAGCAATTAAGATTCATCGAACTGTAAAGATACATTGGTAGAAAAGACTCGATTCATTGATGGACTGTAAAGATACATTTGTGGAAAAGAAACTGAGTCATTACATCATTACAAAAACCTGGTTTTGATGTCGTTTAATGATAGAATTTGCACAAGTGAGTCGCGTTCCATGGTCGGGGAAGCTTATTGCCCGCCATATCCGAGAGCCGATATGCTCCTGCCCCAGCGATTGAGTCGACTTGGCAAGGACCATTCCAGTCTGAGCCTAGTTTGCCGTCTACCAGATTTTTGGTGGCAGGAAGCATCTTCTTAAGAACCAATTTGCCTAGGGTGCATCAGTGTAGACGCGCCCGCGAAGGGGGTCCTCGCTACTACAGTTCGGACTCGATTTGTGTCACGGTTCTTAATCTTGAACCAAAGAGTCCAAATCTGGCAAATCGTTTTGAGAAACAGATTTTTTTGAAAAAGTAGTGCCAAACATGGACTGCTTTGCCAGATACAGAGTCGCCACCTAAATATTTTTTAATGGGGGAATTTAGGAAACCCTGACTCGGTGTCGAAGGCCACATGTCCGTCATCACCGGAGTTGTCTCGGCTCGGGAGCTTGAGTACGATCAGGGAAGGTCAGCTATGAGCACCCCCTTTCGCCTGGTCCGAAGACCGGCCTCTACTAACCGTGATATCCGATTTTGAAAACGTTATACGTTCTTATTCCAGTTATTAGCCTAGAATTACTATGTTATGCACACAACAAACAAGTATAAACTAGATTGCCTAATTTGGGAATAAACATTGCATATCCGTTTGTTTTGAAAACGCTTTGGAATTTGCTACTCGCAAGTAAGCTAAAAAACACGGATTTCAATGAATTTTCCAACTCAAACAATCCAACCTTCACCCACAGGCATTCAAACAAGTTTAACACATAAGTTTATGCCTTCAATATGAGTCATTGTGTATGCCATCTTGCCTAGGCTTTTGGGCCACCATTTCAGCGTGTTTTGGGTCTTATTTTTCCATGATACAACTCTGTTTTTGGTTGGTTAGAGCATCCCTCATTTGCTTCTTACACTTGTAGTGTAAGTCCTCTTT